>PVIJ01014197.1:0-41863 GCA_004024925.1 Scalopus aquaticus | reverse complement strand
CCCCTCCCCGTTTGTCTCTGTCTCTTTCTGATCTCTGTGCTCCCTCTTTCCTCTCTCTGTCTCGCCTCCTCTCTGCCACCCCTGCCCCTGCCCTCCAGCCTCCGTGGGCAACAGCCCAGCTCCTAGTGCAGAAACTGCCCACTCAGGGGCCCTCTCCAAGTGTGACAGAGTGTGTTGGGGGGTGTCCTTCGAGGACCAGGGAGGGCACCGGAGACTTTGGCGCTGGGCAGGGCAGCTCTCAGCCACCTTCCCTTGGCAGCTGTTCTTCAAAGGCCATGTCACCTCCCGCTCGCTGGCCCTGCTTTCGTTTCTCTAGAGAGACCAACAACGTCTGAGTTTCTTTATGTCGCTTCCAAATCTGCTTATTATTTTATTGCCTTGCTCAGAGTGGCAAAGCTCAGGGAAGTTTCTGGGTGGGGGAACTTCACCAACACAGCCTCCATGGCAGCAGAAGCAAGCCTGCCAGCAGCGGACCACGTGTGGGGCTGGCCTGGGCGTGCTCCCTGGCTCAGGCCACTTCTGTCCCGCGCGAACTCACCAGGCTGCCTCCAGTCTCAGGCCGGAGTCGGTGCTGTTCCCTCTCTTTGGAAAGCTCTTCCTTCTATCCTTGGCCTGGTTAAACTCCGACTTATTCTTGTGATTCTGGTTCAAAGACCACCTCCTCCAGCAAGCCTTCCTGGTGGTGTTGCCCACAGCCAGGTCACCCTGGTAACTACTTTCTGTCACTTACAGTTGTAACTGTTTATTTGCTCTCAGCTCCCCCCCAGCCCTGCCCCCCCCATCCAGGACTCCCCCACCCCATCATCTGCGCTTAGGTCTTCCCTGAGGGAAGTTGGGAGGTCTAGGCCCATGAGTCAGCAAAGTTTTCCTTCCCCTCTTGTCACTTTCTCTGGGGAGGCTGGGAACGGGCTTATTCTAGGGGGACTAAACTCAGGGGTGCAGGACCATCTCTGAGACAGCCCCTCTCTACCTGGCCACCAAGGACAAGCTCTCCTGCTCCTCCCTCCCCTCCCCCAACCCGGAGAAGCCAGAGGGAACTTTTCAAAACACAGATCTGACACCCAGTCTGCCGTGCTCCAAACCCTTCTCTCACTCCCTTGTACTCTCAGAATAAAGCCCGGCCATCTCCTTGGCCTCGTCTTGTCTATTTCCCTTCATGCCACCTGCCTCTTGGTCTTTGCACTTGCTGTTCCCTCAGCTCTGAGCACTGTTCCCCCAAATGAAAGAAAACTTCGGGGTTCCCTCCTGCATGTCCTCAGGTCTTTGCCCAAGCGTCACCTTTCCAGGGAGGCCTTCTCTGAGTGCCTGTCTAAACGTCTCACCTCTCCTCCACCCCTTCTCCCCCTTCCCTCCTGTGTAACCTCGGGGACACCTGGGAATAGGTCACAGTAGGCTCCTCTGTCACAGTAGGCTCTCTCCTCTGCCGCCCACCAGAATATCAGCTCCCTTGGGGCATGTTCTTTGGTGGGTCTTGGTCCCTGTGCCCCCAGCAGGGAGGGGGCCCAGGACTGTGTGGCTTTGGGGTCAGAGTTCTAGCTCAGTCACTTCCTGGCTGTCACCTCCCTGGCCCTTAGTTTTCTCATCTGCAAAATGGGAGGGAAACAGGACTGGAGTAAAGGCAAAATAAAACCCTGTGTATGAAGCACCTGGTGCCTATGTGTGTCTCAAGAAAAAAAGGAGCCAAAAAGAAAACTCTTTCATTGTTTGGGGAAATGGGCGACTTCTCTCCGGCCTGTCCCCACGGCGGGGTGAGACAGGGGGCTCTTAGCTGTCCCAGGGGCCTTGGTAGCCTCTTGTTTGCTTATTTTAAGCATTCTTTAAAGCATTCATTGTTTTCTCTAGATGGTATTTTTAATTGCAAACATTACAAGGTAAAATACAGGGCAGAGAGTCTTCTCCCTTTGTGTGATAAAGGGAAATATCATCTTTGTATTTGTTATAGTTTTCAAAATGGTGACGAAGTAGAAGTGATGATTTTAAATCATCACTAATGAATTCATTTACTATTTTAAAGTGTACAAGTCAGTGACGTCCAATACATTCATAGTGTGCAACCAGCCCCTCCCTCTCCGTCCAAAACATTTTCCTCACCCCCAAAGGAGATCTGGTACCCATGAAAAAAGTCACTCGCCCCGCCTCCCTCAGCTCCGGGCTTTCTGGATCCCTGGGCTTATCCTTTCTGGGTAGTTCAGGTGAGGGAATCCGCCCATTGACCACCTTTGGAGTGTGACTTCGTTCAATCAGCTCCGTCTGTCTGGGGTTCACGCAGGCAGCGTTGTCTCAACACTTCCTTTTCATGGCTGAATAATGTTCCACCATGTGGGGAGACCACATTATGTTTAGCCATTCAGCCGTTGATTCATGCGCAGGTGGTTTTCGGCTTTGGGCACTGCTCTCGTCTTTGTGGGTCTCAGCCAGCTGCTGCTCAGGGTGGACGGCCTGGACCTGACTTCTGAAAGTAACAAGAGCTCAAGGATCCCTTGTCCAGACAGCGTCGAGACAGATTTTTCATGCTCATGAACAAAATAGCTAAGAACCCAGTCTCAGCTGTCAACATGGGGAAAGAAAGGGATTTCGCAGGAAAGAAAAAGGGAAAAAAGAACGACTGATCCCAAGTGAGAGTGGGGTGCACACGGCGACTCCACTTTGGCCTGCGTGACAGGCTACAGACTGAGTAGTGTGCCTGTGATGGAACAACCCCCCCAGAATGTTCTCAGCAAGACGGGCTGGGGCAAGACAGGCTAGGCAGGGGCTGGTCAGATGGAGGGGCTGAGGTTGGAAGGGAAGAGGGAGCCTCTGGGTGGGCGTGTCCTCCAGAGCCCCCTCCCGCCCCCCCATGATGAGGCCACCTGGGAGCCAGATTTCTTCCTACAACTGGACCTGGGGTGGGAGCCAGGCCCTTCCTCGTGGGGGTGCAGTGGTGCTGCTTGGGGCGTCTGCCGTGAGCTTCTCAGGGTTTCCCATTTCCTGCAGGGAGATATGAGCGAGGGGAGAGGCAGGAAGAGACCCATGAGGAGAGCGAAGTGGGTGAGGGCCCCTATGATCCCCACTGACCTCAGGGCCCTTTCTGGCAGGGGACACCTCCGGTTGCTGAAGTGGCTTTGTCCGTGACCTCGTGCTTAAGCCGGGCTGCTCCTGAACGTCTCAGTGGCTGGTGTAACAGCCCAGGTCCCCGTCCCTCGCTCAGTCACATCTCACCTTTTTGCCCAGTTATTGCAGATCTCTGGCAGTCAGGGGCTGGCAGGACACAGACCCCTCTCAGTGGGGGGCCTGGAGGAAAGTTTCATAGAAACTCTTCCAAGGTGTGGGCAGGGTCCAGGTGCAGAAAGGGGCTGGCATCGGTGGGGAACTGATGTTTGCAAGGATGGGGTGCAGAGAGAGGACTCCGGCTGAGCACAGACCTGTGGGATGGACAGAGCAGGAGCTACCCCATTCTCCTCCCCCGACCCCTGCACCCCGATCTCCAGCTGCGCCTATGTTCAGGGACCCCCAGACAGAAATTCAGGAGCAGGGCTGGTGGCAGGCAGCTTCCTGGGCATGGATGAGGGTGGGGCAGGTGGGCATGTGGAGGAAGCCGGGGTGAAGTGCAGGGGCACAGCCCAGAGCCCAGGCCCGCTCCAGGGGGCTCTGGTGCGGCTCTGTTTTCGAGTCTGGCCCCACCGCGTGAGTGACGAGGCGGGGAGGGTCACACACCGTCTTACTTCCTTTTCCAGCTCCTAGGTGACTGCTCATACATAACCCTTGCTATTGCAAGCTCTGGTTAATCGAGCACTTACTACGTGCTAAGTGTTGCACAAAGCTGAGGCCCCGAAGCCTCTCCCCACCTCACTGATAGCTCAGGAAAGCGAGGTTCAGGCCTTGGAACAGCGGTGGGGTGATCCAATCCCTCAGCCACACACCGCTCTTCACCTGCCCCTTTGTTGGAGGGTCCTCCACCTCCTCTGTGGGGTCCTGCGGAGCTTCCTACTGAGGGGACTTAACTCTCCTAGCAAACCTTGGGGCCAGGGCCCCTCCTGGGAACGCGTCCTGATTCAGCCAGACCTGGGCTTTGCCACTTCCCCCTGCTTCGGCCCCAGGCCTCGTCGCTCCATCTGGGAAATGGTCACAGCGTGGGCCCTCTGTGCATGAGGCTGGGAGGGTTGGGAGAGGTGACACTCGGTCCCTGGTGCAGGAGGCTGCCCCAGAGGGCCCTGCCGGGTCTCTGGTTTCCCCTGAGACGCCTCCTGGGGGCCGGATCCCCAGCTGGAGGAAGGATGAGGCCGGCCCTGGGGGCCCCGGGGGGCCTGGCTCAAGGACAATGCAGAGCATTGAGTTCATGCCAGCCCTGGTTTGGGGTTGGAAAAATAGGAGAATAATCTGGGCAGAACTCAAAGGCCTGGGGGCCAGCTCGGCAGAGGGGCGTCAGGTTACCCCCCATGGGCTGCAGCCACATGGGCACCCCCCAGCAACTCATGGGGGTGTTTTCCTTTCCCCAAAGATTATAATTAAGGAGCCATCAGGGCCCTCACAGAGGCCTTGGCAGGCGGGTTTCGTTACAGGAAGAACCGCAGGTACAGGGGTTCACAGGCCCGCTGGGGCGCATGGTTGTGATAGTAATAATAATAGTGGTGATAACAACGCCTGGTTTCTGGAGGGTTCTGGCGGGCCAGGTCCCAGGAGAGGCAGTGTGTCCGCTCCTCTCTGCAGCCCAGAGGTGGGTCTGGTATACCCATTATAGAGACATTTGACAAATCAAGGCTTGGATTCACTTTGGAAGCCCCCATTCCCCCCACCAAGCTGTCCCCTCAAGTTTGGGTGCAGTGGTGCGAAATCTGGGCCACACAGGCCTGCTGACTTCCGTTTTCTCCTCTGGAACGTGGAGCTAATCCCAGCGCTGGCCTCACTGCCTTGTTGTGAGTGGGCACACAGGAAGGACTCAGAAGGTATCTGTCCTGCCCCTCATTCCTTTCTGCCCAGTCGGTGCTTTTAAGGAGGCCATACCCGGGCCCCTGCCCTTCACCGCCCCCTCTTCCAATATATGAAGGGCTGAAGCCTGCAGGGGACCTGAGGGGTAGTGGGGGAGGCTTGGAAGGAGGCTTTGGGGAGTGGCTTCTGCCAGGGGAGGTGATGAAAGGGTGGTTTGGACAGGAAAAAACCGCCAGTGTTGGAGACCATTGCCGGGTTAGAATTTCAGCTCCATCACGTTTTTTTGCTGGGAGTCCTCAGGCCGGCTACAGGGCCTCTCAGTGTCAGACTCTGTAAAATGGGGATGTGAGAAGAAAACCTCTTGCTGAGGGGTGTTGTGGAGAGAACAGTGCCCCAAACATCATACTCAGGGTTATTTTTATTCATAACTGCTTCCTCTAGGAAGCCCACCTTGACTTCCTTTGGCTCCTGGGTGCCCTCCATTACAGAATGCTGCCTCTACCACATGCTGATATCCACCCAGCCCTTCTGATTGGGGCCTCTTGAGGACTGCACCCCAGAGCCATCAGGGACCCAGCCTGGAGCAGCACAGGCCCAGGTGTTCCGTGAACGACATCACTGAGCGCCTGTTACGGGCCAAGCTCTTCGCACAAGTCCTGCGTTGAGCACTTTTCTTCTGGAATGTCAGCTTCGCCAAGACTGGCATGTAGCAGGCACACAGGAAGTGGTTGATGGGATGATTGCGAGGGATTAGTACTGGGGGAAAGAGGGATTTCTGAGCATGGGGCTCCTCAGTTGTGTTCCGGAGACAGTAACAAGAAAAAGGAGACTGTCGATGGTGATGATGATGATGTTACTGATAGTGCTTTTGACTTCGAGCTGGATGAGTTGCTCAGTTCATCTGCCCAGCAGACCAGTACCAGTGGTGTGTGACAGTAGAAGCCCAGAGCAGCTCATCCCCAGTCCCACAGTTGGTGAGTGGCTGAGCCAAACCTGTTTAACTGAAGAGCCTACCCGAGATTATGATGAGCTCCTGGAAAATGCTGCAATTCTACCCATTTTGCAGATGAGGAAACTGAGGCCCCTGGGGCTAAATGCCTGCCATGTGAGAACAGAGACAGAGACTGAGCAGGGGCTTACAAGGCAGGGCTGCGGCCTCTTGGGCTCGCTCCCTGAGGGAAGCTGGGAGACACTTAAGTGCCCGCTGGTGTCTCAGGACACTCTGGCCTCTGTTTACCCAGCTCAGGATACCCAAGACCTACCCTTCCACCCGCCTGGGAGTCTCAGGGCCTTTACAATAGGATTCTCTGTCTGCTGCTGGTTTTCATTCAAGCCCTTTGTGCTGAAAATAAAAAATGAAAAGAAAACTTGGCTCCACCCCACCCCTCCCCTTTGCTTCCTGGGGGTGTGGTGGGAGTGGGGGGATGATCCCAGCCAATTCTTTCCCTCATTCTGGGACCCAGAGATGTCTGTAGCCTGTCCAGAGTCACACAGCAAGACCCTGGCTTTGGACTCTTCATGCAGTGCTCAACTCATGCTCCCTTAGCCTTCTCACCCCTGTGACTGCTTTTCCTGGCCCTGTCCTCTGTGCCTGTGGGGAGCAGAGGAAGTGGGACTAAAGTTCCCTGAGGCTTACTACACTGGGCACTCTGCCATCCCCCAAATCATGGGCTCCTTTTTACAGCTCTGTGAGGTGCTGTTACCCCATTTAACATATGAGGAAACTGAGGCTCAGAGGGGCGAAACGCCTAAGGCCACACAGCTGGGAAGTGATGGAGTTAGGATTTGAACTTGTGCTCGTGTGGCTGGGTTCCTGCCACATCTTGCACCCTCTTTATAGCCCAATAGGGAGCCCCCAAGGGTGGCGGGGGATCCTGGAGGGACGTGGGAGCCTGGCAGCGCCAGGGCCCTGGAACAGAGCCAGCCAGGAACAATGGGTCCTCAGAGCCAGTGGTGGCCCTGGGTGGGGCGTGAGCTGGAGCCAGGGGCTGCGGGCGAGATGGCAGGCTGGTGGCCGCAGAGACTCGGTCCGCCCTCCCCCTCCTTAGTCTCCTGGGTCAGGACCTGGGGACACTCCAGGAACCTCAGTTCCCAAACCCGGTCAGATCCAGAGCTCCAGCAGAGGGCAGGAGGCAGGGGCAGCGCTGTGCAGCTGTAGTGGCTGGTAGGGTGCTGCGTGCTGACGGCGCGCTAGCTGTGGGCCAGCCCGGCGGGAGGAGTGAGGCGATGCCTAATGCCCTTTTGCAGTTGTGGAAGTGCCCAGGGCCACGAGGGACAAAGGGCTTTGGAAAGCGGGGCCCTCAGAGTGGGCTGCCTGTCCCAGAAGACATGCAGCAGAGGTGGAGGAAACTCAGTGGGGACACAGTGGGAACTAGCACTCATGGGGGGTGATTGCCAAACATGGGGCAGGGAGGCTCGGCGTTGGGGAGTGGGTGGGGCTTCCTGGGTTACTGTGGGTATTAAACCAGCGAAGGGATGCCCTGGGTTGGAAATGCAGCTGGCACACAGTAGGTGCTCAATGAGTGAGAGTGCCCTCGTGCAGCAGCTACTTTTGCAGAAAAGTAACTCACACCCGTGGAGCCTGCCCTGTGCCCGGGCCCTGCGCCTGGGTGTGCTGAGTGCTCACCACCATTCAGCCGCCTTGCTGAGCGCCCCTGGGTCCTCGAGAGCGTGCCCCTTGGGACAGTCACCTGCTGTTCTTATCCCTATTGACAGATGAGGAAGTCAAGGCTCAGAGCGGCCCTGGGGCATGAGTGGGAGGTAATCATCGTGACTGTGGGTATGAGACAGTGTGGTCTCAGGCAGCTGCAGCCTGCTCTGGGCCTCTTTTCCCTTATTTGCAGCTGGCTTATGTCTGCCATGGCACCCTGCGCCTGCAGACAAGGGTCTGTTTTTCTGCCAGGAGTTTGCTGTGCCCCAGATGAAATCTTCTCTAAAAAAAACCTCTTCTCAGGGTTCATTTCCATTTTCTTCTTGTTCTACCTTTCATGCCTAGAACAGTAAAGAGTCTAAGATTTGAATCTTAGAACAAAAAAATCTGGACGTCAGCATCCATTAGCTGGGTTCTAGGTTGGCATCTCTTCTCTTTTCCTCATGGGCTCCAGTGGCTGCTGTGGCTCCACACATCACATCCCATATGGCCATACCATAACCAGGAAGGGAGGGGGTAAGCAGAAAAAGGGCCTTTTCCTCTTCCAGGATCTCACTCTTTTATCAAGCAGAAAAGTGTTTCCTAAATGCTGGCTTTTCCTGGTGTCCCATTTGACAGTGGAGTCACAAGTCCACTTTGAAACCAGAAAGGAATCCCCATGACTGACAGACCAATCAGGACTCAGCCTCTTTGCTGCTTCAAAGAAATTCAGACTCCACTCTCACTGGCGTGGCCTGGTGGGCCTAGGTGTGCTGGGGCCTCTCTGGCTTGTCCCCTTGGCAGTGTTGGGCCCCAGGGCCACTCCCCTCTCCTTGAGTACTGTCTTCCCAGAACTCCAGCTATGGCTCTCTGGCACTCCCTCCGCCCTGCCCACTTCTCTTTAGGCCTCTCGAATGGCCCTTGAAGTGAAGTGGCACCCTTCATCGGACCCCATATCTGGTGAGCTCAGCCGGACTTGTCCCTCGTGCCTTCAGCGGGGTCCCGGTCTCCGCCCAGGCGGCCGCCGGTGTCCCACAGGCTGTGAAGATACCTGGGCCGGCCTCTCCCTGCTCCCAGGTCTCTGCCTCGCTTGTTGCCCAAATCAGAGAGGTGGGTGTCGTTTACCCTCCCTGCCTCCCGTTCTTCTGGGGGCTTCCCTTGCTCAAAAAGGGCACTGCCACCCACCCAGTGGGTCAGGCTCCGGATCCTGGAGTTGTCTGTTCTGCGCTCTCTAACCCCCCAAGTCCCCTCGCTCTGCTTCCTGACCATCTCCCCTTCCTGTGCCATCACCCGGTGCATCCTCCTCACCTCCGCGCTCAGGATCCTGGCCTGCCCTGCTCTGCTGCCTCGGATGCCGGAGAGATCAGTTAGACCCTCGGTCAGCTCCACGCCCTAGTGGTCCCCACTTCCCTCTGAGAAAAGCCAGGTCCTCACCCCACAGCCTCCCCCCCCAGACTGACTGCTGCTCCTTCTTAAATGACACACCAAGCATTGCTCACCCTTTCTCCTGCCCTGCCTGTTCTGGATCTTTCCCTGACACGCTCCCACTCCCCACACAGGCCTGCGCTCCTCGGCGGCCGCCCACACCGCCCACGGTGGCAGGGCTCGTCATCCGCTCTCTGGGGCTTGTTCAGTATCTTGTGCCTGCCTCGCCCGCTCTGATGCTGAGCTCCCGCCAGCAGGAACTGTCTTGTTCCCTTCAGGGGCCCGGCACACAGTAGGTAGACAATACCCTGTGGTTGGCGACAGTCTGGGCAGTTCCTCCCAGGCTGGGGGCATCGTCTGGGTCCCCGTGGAACCCTTGGCTGGGGCTGGTGGCTGCCTTCCCCTCTCGGGCTGCCCGGACCTGGGTCGGGGAGGCTCCTGGGCAGCGGGAGAGCATCACTGAGCTCCCACTCTGCCCGGAGCAAAGGTGCGACGGGCCCAGACCGTTGTCCCCGAATCTGGACGGTGACATGCGGCAGAAACAGAACTTGGGAATTTTCAGTCCATCCTCAGTGTTCTCTTGGGAACGTCTTGTCCAAAGGGTTTCTCCTGTTTTCTTCCTGGCCCCCCGCCCTCCCAGTGGTACCCACTGTTCAACAGAAGATTCCAGGGGGTGACTCACATCGCAAGGGCAAGCATGAGGGCCGACCCGTAAGGTGGAAATCGGCCACGGCCAAGTTCCTCCTGGGGATTCCACAGGAAGGACGCGGCCCCTCCACTCAGGCGGATGTCACGTTCCATAAATTCAGCCTGACAGGGCCTCCCTGCCAGCTCCCGCCCGGGAGGGGCCTGGCTTGGGTTGGGGGGTCACAGTGCAGGCACAGGGCTGCGTCGGAATATTGGGGCCCCACCCGGCAGACTCGCACGGTGGGGAGCTGCGCCCACAGACCCTCTGGGCGGATCCCGCTCTTCTCTAGCAGGCGATGTCTTTTTTTTTCCTTGTTTTCGCTGAGTACGTGTAGTTGGATCCTTGTCTGTTAGAGAACCCAAGACACTGCTGCCCCGAATATAACAGAGATAAGGGGGGGCTGCTCCAGTTGATATGGGGGGGATCTTCCTGGCCTTGGCCTCTTCTCCAGGGCAATCCCAAGGCCCACCTTATGCTACCAGATTCAGGGACCCCAGTCTGAAATTGGGCTCTCTCCCTTTGGTTTTTATCCATGAAAGAGAAGCTTTGAGAGGAGCAGGCGGCAGCACTTTGGGGACCTGAAGCCCCAGCCTGGAGGGCGGGGTAGGATCCAAGCCGGTACAGGCTGTGGGATGTTCATCCTCACGCACCAATCATTCATTCAACAAACATTAACGAAGCATTTACTTTGTGTCAGGTGCCGTGCCAGGCACCGGGGAGACACTGATCCCTGCCCACAGGCTCAAAAGCAGGGGGGAGATGAAGCGTGACCACACCACCCTCCAAAATGACTGTGACTGTGCCGAGTACAAGGTGACTTGAGGGTCCACAGTGGGGCGAGAGGGTCGGTGTGGCTGGGAGGTCAGAGGTTTCCTGGAGGAAGCCAAGAAATAAAGGGCGAGTAGGTGAGGAACAAATGTGCCAGAAGTGGGCACAGCCTGTGCAAAGGCCCTGTGGCAGACCTAGGCGAGTGAGGAGGAGAGTCTGAAAGATTGTGTGGCCAGACCTGCAAGGTGAGGCGTGAGCAGGGCTCTCTCAAGACTGAGAGCTGGGCTGGGCAGGCCCCTTGGGAGCATAGTCAGATCTCATGCTGAGGGCAGTGGGGAGTTCTGGGGGGCTCTGAGCAGCTCACAAGACACCTGTCCTGCTTCTGCCCTCCTGTCATGGCAGGACAGCATCTTTCATGAATGTTCTCATGGAATCACTACCACGACCAGTTCCCTAAGGTGCCAGGGGTTGAGCCCACTTGTTGGATAAAGAAACTGAGTCTCTGGATTTTCCCATGACCCCTCCACTTCCTCTTGCCCAGCGAAAAGAGGAACTAGTGTCCCATGGTCAGCTGGGGAGAGTCTGGCTGGGAATGGGGAGGGCGGGGCCCTCGGGCCTGTACCCGGCGTCCGGGCCCTGCTTTCGGTTTAACCACAGCCCTGTGATTTGCCCCCAGAGGGAAGCAGGGGCTGCCTCTACTCATCCCTGTGCCCCAGGAAAGGGGCTGGAGACGCCCTGGGAGAGGCAGGAGCCTGGGGGGGGGTCTCCCTTCTAGCCCTTGGCTAGGGTTCCCTGGGGATCCAGATAATGACCCCCGAAGCCCTGGGAGGAAGCTGTCACCACACATAGAGATTGTTTACCTACTGTGTTCAGCTCAGGCCCCTGAGCTGGACAAGACGGTTCCTGCTGGCGGGAGCTCAGCTTCGGAGCGGGTGGGGTGGGCACCAGATACTGAACAAATCACAGGGAGGGGATGACAAGTTCTTGGAGAACTTTGGTGTCAGCTGAACTCAGCTGGGTGACCTCCGCCCAGTCCCAGCACCTTGGCTTCCTCCTCTGGAAAGAGCATCAGAACCTCTCTACTGACTATTCTGATGACCAGCACACAGTGGGGCCACATTGAATGGTCCGGCTGACAATTTTTGGCTGGATGAGTTACAAGTGTATTTCTTCCTGCAGTAGCCAGTTAGACAGAGGACCCCCCTGTTTGACACTGAGAAATATTTATGGAGAAAGTGCTGTGTCCCGGGCATGGTGGAGACAGCAATGAGCAAACCAGGCACAGATGTCTGCAGAGGCCCAGCCACCCTGCTGGCCTGGGCAAGACATCACTAATTGATCAGAATTTGCCCAGGCTCTATGTGGCTGGGGGCTGGCACCCCAGTAAAACCACCATGTCATCCCCAGGAGGGACGATTCCGAAGATCCCAATGAGAACCCCCTAGGGGATTTAAGCCACTTTCTCTTAGTCTCTTTTAACAAATCTGTTGAGCACCTACTGTATGCCAGGTGTGGGGGACAGAGCTTCGGCCAGCATTGCCCTTGGGGGACTGGCATTCTGGGAAGGGAGGTGGACAAAGATGCAAACCAGTCAGAACACAGACAAGTGTTGCAAAGACACAGCCTGAGGGATGCAGGGAGGGAGACAGGGTAGGCATGAGGGGCCCAACGGTGGGCAGTGGGCTCTAGGAGAAGTGGCATTTATTAAGACCTTACTACTGAGATGTGGCCCCCAAGAGATAACAGTGTTACAGGTAGAGGCACTAGCAAGGGCAAAGGCCCAGAGGTAGGATTCAGCTTGACCTATTTAGGGACCAGAAAGAAGCTGGTGTTCCGGGAGAGCATGCGTGCTGGGGAGAGAATAGCAGGTGGTATGGAGATGGGTGGGAGGCCAAGCTCGGGCATCTGGATTGTCCTCCGTGATGGACAGCCACTGGAGGGCTGAGGCAGCGAGGGATGTGGCTGGGGTTACATCTTTGATCCCTCCAGCTGGCACGTGGAAAGACGGTGTAGGAGCCAAGGGTGGAACAGGGAGACCAGGTTGGACACAGTGGCAGGTGTCCAGGTGAGGGGTGATGGTGGCTGGGACCAGGGCGATGGCAGTGAATTCAGCGGCAGATGACAAGGCTGCTGGAGACTGGGAGCGCTGCATTCAGTTTCATTTTTCCTTTTGCACAATCCACCCCGGGCCTCTGGGTCACTGGACTTTCCCTGGCACTCCTGGTGGGGCCTACAGCAGGCTGGTGATCTGGCTTTTCCTCCTCCTGGCCCCCTCCCTGCTTCCGCTGCCTGCCCCTCCCAGACCCTACCCCTCCTTCCCAAGGGAGGCCTAGTCCCAGTAACTGTTACATCTTTCCCTGAGCCCAGGTTTTGTCTGCGGTCACCCCAGTAGTCTGCTGTTCCAGTGCCCCTGACCTCATTCCTGCCGGCTGTTTATAAGCCACTTTGCAAACCTGCTTGGCAAATGCTTTCCTTGGAGATCAAATCTGTCTCTTAGGAATGGGCCCTGAGAGTCCTGGGGGGTAGGAGTAGATATATTCAAGGGTTCCTGGTTCTAGACAAGTACCCAGAGGTAGCTCGCCAGAAGGTAGACTCTTCTTGTGAAAGTTTTCTTCTGGGGCAGCCTGTTGCTGGGGTGGAGAGGCGGACATACTCTCCTCACTGCAGGTGCTCTGGCTGGCTGAACTCTGTTGAGCAGGATTCCGAGGCTGCATCTGGGCTCCTTGGAAGGAGAGTCATAATTGATTAGTAATGCCTGCTGTGGACCCCAGGCGGAGACAGGGTCATGTTGGCCTCACCTTTCTGTCTCCAGCTTGCAGCTGCTCTTCTGTTGTGCTCCTAAATTTCCAAATATAATAGGTACTGTTTGAAAGTACCCTGTAGCCCCAGTTTCCTTATCAATGAAATGGGAGTGATGACTTTGCCCCCAAGGGGTTAGGAGGCTTGGAGAGTCTTCCCGGAGAGACTGGGAACAGCCCGAAAGGGGCCTAGTCCAAAGTCACGCAGCTGGGAGATGGCAGAGCTGGGATTTGAACTCAGCATCTCTGAGTCAGGGAGGGCAGGCGGAACAGTTGGGTGGGGGAGGGGAAGGTGCTGCCCGGATCTCCCTGTGACCCCAGAGCCCACTTCTCCTTTCTGCCCAGTGTACTCGGCACACAGGAAGCCTGGCTGGGGCCTCCCTGGCCCGTCCTGTCTGCAGCCGGGTGGACGCAGGGTCCTGGCGTCACCCGCCACCACCCCAGGCCTCCCCTTTCCTGTCTTGTGCAAGATGAGGCGTCCCCTGTGTGGAATGGGCGGGCGGATGGGTGGACAGGAGACCGGGGGCCTCTCAGGCGGGGTCACTACCCACGGTTACCGCCAGCAAGCCTGGTCTAGGCCCCCACCCCTCCCTTTTCCTCTCCCTCCATTTCCCCAAAGTTCAGGCAACCTTGAGCAAGAGGCTGGGGGACCCAGGAAACTGGGGGGCAGAGCAGACCCAAACTCAGGCAGCTATAGAGAGGACAACCACTTTCATTTGGTGGCTTCTCCGGGCCAGGCACCATCTCACCTAACTACAGATGCTGCTCTAAGCACCTACTGTGTGCTGTGCTGTCTGAGCCCTTTGTAGCCAGTGTCCATGGAATCCTCGCCTAAACCTCGTGAAGCTTTGGCTTTTGCTGGTGATTCCTTTCTCTGATGAGGAAACTGAAGCTCTTGGAGAAGTGACTAATCCCGGGCCTTGCTGCTCAGCCTCATCCCAAAGGTCATTGTTGACCTCGCCTGGTATTTGACGTAAAATTCCCTGGTTGTGTCGCCTCAGGGTGGGGAATGCTAAGGTGTGTGCCTTCCCAGAGATTCCCAGGGGCTGAACCCACAGTGGTGATATGCTCACCCCCTCCTTGTCTCACAGCCTTACTCCCTGCTGCTGTATCTGGGGTCACCTCGCAAATAAACTACTCGCACCCACATCCTGTGGCGGATTGACTGGGGAGCCCATCTAAGCCAGCAGGGGTGTCACGCGTAGGTAAAGCCCTTCGGAGTCAGGCAGACCTGAGGTAGAATCCTGGCCCCTCGGCTAACCTTGCACGCGGCCGGCTGAGCTGCCCTGTCTCTCAGACCTCAGCGCCCCCACCTGTGATTCAGAACCCGGCGCTGACGAGATGCGGGGGGCGCTGGTGAGGTGACAGGGACAGAGTCCCTGGCAGCCGGGCCCACGAGGAACGCGGGGTGTCACCTTGAGGGCTTCTGGGTGGGATGAGGAGGAAAGGGATGAAGTCGGCGGGGAGCAGCTTGGACAGTGGTGGGGAGGAAGAACTGGCCGGAGTCCTCCTTAGCCCTGTGTGGCTGGCAGGGAGGTGGGTGGGTGGGGAGCACATGTGGCCATGTGCCAAACCTCTCCCTTCCACCCCCCTAGGATTCCAGTGAGCAGGGGAGGGGGTGCTCAAGGAAGGGCAGAGACGTCTGGGGTGAGCTGGGCTGGTCTCGAGCTGTACCTGCAGGCACCTCGCCAGGTGGACAGCGTCTCGCCCCAGGGTCCCAGGTCCGCAGGTCCCAAGCCGTCCGTCCACGGGAGCCCTTCGCCGATCTGTGCTTGAGGCAGGACTGGGGGGCAAGGTGTTCCTCTTTCGCCCTGGGTGGGCCTCGTGCAGAAGGGCCCCCGGCCCACCGTAAACCTGGGGTCTCCACTGCTGCAGCGATGGCCTCCCTGGCCAGCTGGCTCCCAACCCGTTTTCCCTCTCCGCCCCATGCCTGGTCCACTGGGGAGCTCATCCGTGTGCCCACCCCATCCCACCGGGACACCTTTGCAGTGACCTCCTGGTTGGTCTCCCTGCCTCCAGTCTGGTCCCTGTAGGCCAGAGGGATTCCCTCAGGACCCAAGACAGATCCAGAGAGATCCTATTCCTCCCTGCCAGAACCCTCCACGGCTCCCTCTTCATGGGGAGCAGAGGCCACGGCCCTGGCAAGCAGCCCACCAACTCTGTGAGGTGCCTGCCCCATACCCTCACGTCACTCTCTTGCCCCCTCTGTCCCCTCCCCCTTCTCTACTCAGCAGCAGCCTCGCTGGCCTCCTCCCTGCACCACAAACACACCAGTTCTGCTGCTGCCCCGGGGCCTTTGCACATGGTCTTTCCTCTAGACTAGAGAACACTTTCTCCTCTTTCCTCTCCCCACCATGGCTCCTTCTCTGTGTCGGGCGTCACCCCAGCTTCAAAGGCACCCCTTGGGGAGAACTCCCTGAGCAGCCCCTTATTCCTCTCCCCTCAGGCTATTTTATTTTCTTCCCAGGAGCACTGGCCTGCTTGTTTATGGCACTTTCTCCACCACTCAGCTGCGAGTTTTGTCCATTTTGTTCACTGGTGTATAACCAGCCCCCAGTGCAGGCCCACTGAGAACAGGAGAGTAAAACTGAGTGAGATGAGGGTCAGGGGAGTCCCAGTCCAGTCACCCTGGTCTCGGGGACAGTTCGTTACCGGGCAGACGCCAGAAGGCATGCCGTGTTCAGGGTCCTGGGTGCGAATCTCAGCTTTTTGGTGCACGCTGTGGGACTGTGGGCAAGTCAGTTTCCCCATTTTCCAGGCAGGATACCTAGAGGCAGGTAGGCTGTGATGGTTGGTGGGGAGCACTGGGCACACAGTAGGCCCTCAGTGAGCGGGAGGGGGGCTGGCTCTGGGGACACTGTGGCTGGCTGTCTCTCCCCCTCCGTGTTGGGGCCTGTAATCACCACTTATCCTGCTCGGCAGGCCCAGGGGATCCCACATGCGGGCAGGGCTGCGGCCAGGGTGCTTGCCCAGCTGCCAGCTGGTCCCAGCGGGGCTGACCAGCCAGGGCCTCACGGCGCACATTCCAGGCGCGTTTCCCAGCCCTAGGGCTACCACACACCCGCACGGGCTGGGGGTGGGGGTCTCAGGCTGGACCAGCCAGCCAGCCTCCCAGGCCCAGCTGCCTAACCACTAACTTCCTGCTGGGCCCCCAGAGGCCCTCAGGGCCACAAAGTCCTTCCTTCTGCCGCCACTGCCACCGTCACTGCTCACCGCCCCTGGGACAGAGCCCCCATTCCGAGCCTCCCTCCCATGTCAGCCGGAAGGGTCCTTTGCAAGGGTGGGTCAGCCCACATCACTCCTGGCTGAGTCGAGTCCCCGGTGCTTGGGGAATAACCCTGCAGTTCCTCCTCTGGCTGAGAAGTCCCTGCATCGTCTGACACCCGCTACCCTGCTTCTACCCCTCCTCCTCACTCATCCTTTTAGCTATCAGGGCCTCTTTGTGTCTCTGAAACGCCAAAGCTCATGCAGCCTCAGGGCCTTTGCACTGGCTCTTGCCTCTGTCTGGAACACTCTTCCATCAGGTGTACAGGGTCCTCGCCTTCCCTCCTCCATATTTCTGCCCAAGTGTCACCTGAATGAGAAATCATCCTTGAATCACCCCCCACCCTGCCAAAAAAACACCCTACGCAGGATTCCACGGCCCTTTTCCTGCTTTTTGTTCCTGTGGGGTACTTGTCCCCTCTGACATTCTGGACTCTGCTTCTCCCCAGGGCGGGGTTTGTGTCTGCTTTGTTCTCTGTTGAGTTCCCAGTGCCCTGCGCAGTGCCTGGAACCTCATAGGTGCTCAAAACATCTGCCGAACAACTGAATGAATGACGCTGTGAGTTGTTGGCAGATAAGGACACTGAGGTCCCTGGGGTAGGTGACCAGCCCAGGGCCCCACGCGCTGAGGTGGAGCCGGGAAAGGAGCCCCGGCTCATCAGATCCCACAGCCCGCATCTCAGAAACCGGGGAGGAAAACAAACCTGATCTGAGGGAGGGCCCGGCCCCGGCCCCGGCCCCGCCCCTGGCTGCTGACTCGCCCCCCCCCCCTCCCCGCCCGCCAGCCTGGGCAGCAGCACTGGCCCAGCTGCAGGATCTGCCTGCCCACCGGGCATTCCAGGTCCTGACCCAGGTTCCTCGCTTTCTATTTTGAGCCTCTTAGCCCTGAGGACTGTGTGTTCCCAGCAGGCGGCGCGGGCCAGGGCTGAGCCTGGGTGTGGCTGTCACCCTATCTGGGGCCTGTGGTGGCGGGAGCTGGAGCTGGGGCCTGCCAAGGAGCCCAAAGGGCCGGTTCCCCTGTTGTGAATCTGCTGGCTGCGGAGGCCTTGGGGAGCAAGACTCACTCTCTGCCTTGTTGCCCCCCATCCCAGCCCCTGCCGTGGTGTCCTTCAGGGCTTCGACTCATCCACCTTGGATGACACCCCTTTGTCTAGCCCCAGGACTTTGGGGTCCATTTGAATTCTGGCTCTGTTCCTTTATAGGGATGTGACCTCTGTGAGCCCATTTCCTTTCTGGGAGATGGGGACAGTCCGAGCACTTGCCTCCCGGGATTGCTGGGGGAGTCGGCGTGTAAAGTGGGTGGAAGCACCCTGCGCTCAGGAAGCCCTCAGTGACGAGCCCCTAGCCCTGTATCTCTTTCCCACTTACCCTGATGCATTCCCCCATTGCCCTTCTTGCCACCAGGTACATTTGTATTGACTTGCTGGTTGGCTGCTTGTCTGTGTCCCCTTCTAGAACAGTGGCGGTGAGAGAGCAGTCTGGGCAATAGAGAGGTTTTCTGGAGCTCACTAAGCCCCAGGCCTGGCCCGGAATCTTCACCCCGCCCCCTGGCTTGAGGTCTCAATCTGGTCCTTGACAGCAGCCCCCTGCCCCCACCCCATCCTCACCAAGCTCCTTCCCCCATCTCTCTCTTGCTGCCTTGGGGAGCTCCAGGTTTGCTTTCCACCCTTTGCCAGTGGTCTTAGTCACCAGGAGGCAATCCTTCCCACTCTTGGAGGAGGTGACATTGGCGACTCGGAAACTCTGGCCTGTCACCACCCCAGTGCCCGGGATTCTGACCAGGGGCTGCTGAGGATCGAGGCGACTTTCCCTGAGGACCTCCTCTGTGGTCTGCCCCCCTCTATTCAGCAGCCTTCCTGAATTGGTTCATTCGAGAATGTATTTCCCCAGTGCCGGTGACACCTGGGGATGGTCCCTTCACTCCTCGCGCCTCAGTTCAGAGCTGCGATGCTGCCTTCCTCCTGGGGATGTTGTGAGAGCCGAAGCGATCGCTGCGAGGCAGCACTTGGCATGGCCCGAGCTGCGCACTCAATACACGTGCTCAGGGGTTCATTTGTGTGTCCTCTGGACACCCCCGAGGTGCCTAGCTTGGTGATAGAATGAGGGGATGAGGGGGGCTGGAGGTGCCGAAGATGCCATTCTTGTCCTCACCCAAAGCTAGAGACTTCCCAAGCGGGACACCTCCCCTCACCCCCTCACGCCCCGCACACCCCTGGGGTGACTAGTAGCGCCAGCTCCACACAGCCACAATCCAGCTCCCCTAGGTCTTCCCCTAGAAGCCACTCCTGTCTCAGTTAGCGGCTCCTCCATCCTCCCCAAACCCGGGAGTCCTCCTCCACACTCATTCTCACTCTCCCCACCCCCACCTGATGGTCACCACATCCTGCCGGCCCCACCCTCGAAGTGCATCTGCTCCCCTCCCTGCCCCTCCCTGCTCCACGCCTCCAGCATCTCCCACCGGGGACCTCACCCCACACTTTGTTCTCCCTTTAGAGCCTCCGTCAGGTCCTGTCCCTCTCTGCTCAGGGGCTTCCGGGGTACCCACCTTGATTAGAGTGAAAGCCAAAGTCCTGTCTGTGGCCCTTAAACCCTCTGTGGGCTCCAGCAAACTCTCCACCTCTCTGGACCTCGCCTCGTCCCGCTTGCCCTCCTGACCCCTCCCAGTCAGAGGCCGCCTTGCTGTTCCTCTAGTCAGCCGCGGGCCTTTCTACCTCAGGGCCTTTGTCCATGCTGTTCCTCTGCCTGGAACCCTCACCACCATGTGTTTGCACGACTCCTTCCGTCGCCCCTTCAGGTCTCAGCTCAGATGTCAGCCCTCAGACCAGCCCCCTCGGACCCTCTCCCCTGCCAGCTTAAATCTTCTCCACCTCCTCTGTACTATCTCTGTATTCTGACTCGCTTTATTTTTATTTTTCCTTTATGGGTGTGGAGGAGATGGCTCAGGGGGACAGTTAGCCCGAGAAGCAATCAGCAGGCCAGCAAGTTTGCAGGGTGCCGGTGAGGGCAGACTGGGGACGACGGCAGAGCAGGAGGCCAGGCCTGGTGGCGGGGTGCCAGGCTTCACCGAGGGCAGGAGGAGGAGGAAGAGGATGGGGCGGCAGTCAGCAGGCCCGGGCCATCCTGGCCCCGTGGCCCCTTGGCTGTGTGACCGCTCAAGCCGTACCCGTCTCTGGGCCTGAGACTCCTCAACTGCTGTTGAGACCACTTGAGCGGAGTCATCATTTGACAACGTGGGAAACTGAGATTGCGAAGCTGCTTCTATGACCTGTTTAAAGGTCAGCTCGGGGCTGGGGATGAGCGGGGAGCCACTCGCAGTCACTCCCACCTTGCCGTGAATGAGCTCCCTGATTCTTGGCTGCCTAGTGAGCCCCTGGGCCCCAGAGGGCCTGGGGAGCAGGGCGAGGATGTGACTGAGGTCCCTCAGGTCTCTGGGCTGCATACCTGGGACCAGGGCAGATGACACACACGGTCTGGGGCAGGTCACCCCTGGGCCAGGTGGTCTCGTTGGACATACTTCCCCTTCCCCGCATGGCCTGACACGTGGCGCTTCCTGTACTGCCATTTCCTGGCTGTGCGACTCTGGGCAAGTCACTTCCCCCCAGCCTCAATTTCCTCTTCTGAAAGGGTCCCCGCCCTGCTGCCTCAGGGCATTTTTCTACCTTAGGGCCTTAGCACTGGCTGTTCCCTCTGCTTGGAACAACTTTCCCCGAAGATGACTTGCTCTCACGCCTCCCTCAGGCCTCCACTGAAATGTCACAGCTTAGCAAGGCCTCGCTGAACCCTGACGCTCCCTTCCCTGCTTAGTTAGTCTCTGTAGGTCTTATCACTACCTGAGGCATCGTGGTTTTTGCTTATTTGTCTGTCTGTCCTCCCCGGGTGGCAGTTCCATATTTATCTCTTCCGATCACTGTTCTGCTCTCACCCTCAACACAGCACTGGCACCAGAAGGTGCGCACCAAGACCTGTAGGGTGGATGAATGAATGAATGAATGAATGTGTGCATGCGCGAACACGTGCATGCACGTAACGTGCCTAGCCGTGCCCTGCCGCCACAGCAAGCATTTGACACGCTCCGCTTTCCCTGCCCTGCGCAGCTCCCTGATGTCTGCACGGTCCAGCCCTGGGTCAGGGTGACCTCTGGGGAGTCTCAGGCCTGCAGGGCGGGCTCCCTCAGGCTCTGCCTCTGGTTCCGTTTCCACCCCCGGGGCAGAGGCTTCTGGGAAGCGGGCAGAGCAGCACTTTGAAGCTCCCCTGGGTCAGACTCACTGAACTCCTGGGCCTTCCTTCCACTTTGCCTGAGGTGACCCCGTTATTGCAGGAATGAGGACAGTAAGATGAGGGGGTTAGCCGCTCTGCCTCTAGCCTCCGCGAGCCTCCAGGGCGGCTTCCCAGATGCTGCCCCCTTCGTGGTCCCCATGGAGGGTGGGGGCTCATGCCTCTTTCCAGGTGGCCAGACTGAACCTCGCACAGGCTTTGGGACCAAGTTGGAGTCTCCTTCTGGCCATGGGACCTGAGGTGGTCACTCAGCGGCTCCGGGCCTGGCGTCTGTGCTGTAGAATGGTACCCAGTTTGGGGGTGAGGGGTGTGGCGTGGGACAACAAGACCAGCCATCCCACCAGCGACCAGGGTCTCCCGCCTCTGACCTGGGACCCCGGCGTCCCCTGGTCTCCCCGACTCCTGAAATCCTGGGCGCTGGCCACTCCTGGGCTTGGATGGTTGCCTCACTGTGGGGGTAATCTACAGTCCCAGGCGGGTGTTGCTGCTGCTTTAGTTTTTCCTTCCCTGACTTTTCCCCTCCTCATCCTGGCCTCCCTTCTCCAGAACCAGCTTGTTTTTGTTTTCTGTTTTTACGGCTCCATAAATGAGTCACGGCCTGATTTGATTTAATTTCGTTGTAATTGTTATCTTTTCAAGCTTGTTTTTTTCCACTCGGTTACTCACGAGACCACAAAACCTAAACAGGACGGGGCCTTCCCCGGCCCACTGCCCGGCACCCATGGCCCGGTCCTCTGGGGCTCAGGGCCAGGGACAGCAGCTTCTGGAGGGCTTCGGGGGACCGGGGAGGCTTCGGGGGGAGAGAGCTTTGTGTTCCGGGCAGGAGCCCTGCTTGGCGATCTGTGTAACCCTGGGAGAGTCGTTTAAGCTATCTGGGCGCGATCCTCCGTATCCTCCTTGGCAAGGGAGTCAAAAATTCAGATACCTCAAGGCCAGGAGGTGACATGATGAGTGAGGTGACTGTGGTGAATAGGCGAGAACAGGGGCACTGCTGCCTCAGCTGGCCCACAGCCAGTCTTTCAGTTTATCAAGAAAAGCAAAAAATATGAGGTCATGTGAGAAAATTTCAGATTTTAAAATGTTGGTCAATGAGTCCAAATCAATAAACAAAACTTAACTCTGTGGACACCTCTGGTTTAGAAGGTTCTAGAAGGGAAAGTCCGTGGACAACTCTGGTTTAGAAGGTTCTAGAAGAACAAGTCTGTGGACAACTCTGGTTTAGAAGGTTCTAGAAGTGCTGACCCTGCCCATATTCAGGAGTATCTGAAGTTCTCCTTCCCTCACACGTCCACCTTGAACCCTCAGCACAGCTAGTTTGGGGGTTGCCCTTTCAGCCCCACTGACAATGAGCTCAGGAGGACCAGCTCAGGGGGGCAACATCAGTCAGTCTTGTTCACTTTTGTATCCCGGTATCAGGTGCCTACTAGGTCCCCAAGTAGGTCTACTTTTGTTTTTCTTTTATTTCCCTCATGGAGTCCTTGTCTCCTTTATTTGAGACCACTTTCACAATGGGGCAATTAGCCCCTTACTTGTTAAAAATCTGGCAAAATATGTGTCCTGATATGTTATCTGTTTCTAAAAGGAGGGACAAGAATTCTTCAGTCACTTCAAACAGGAAGGTGCTGGGTGAGCCCTCACCCAGTTAGAAGGCGCTGTAAGAGTTGGTAAGAGGCCGAGGAATGGGCTGGGGGCTGGGGGGCTGGGGGAGCAGGGCCCCAGTTATGGGAAGCCAGGAAGCTTGTGACCATGTGACCAGACTCCACCAATCTGGCGAATCCGTGCCAATTTTATGAATCAGAAGTTAAAATGATGGGGGGAGGGACACGCTCAGCATAGCTTCTTTACTTTTCCAGAGGTTGCAGTGGGCCAGTTCTGGGGGTGCTGGCCAGGCCCAGTGGCGGTCACAGGGCAGACTGGATACTTAGCAATGCTGGGTTGGCCAAATGCAGTGAATGGGCGCTTGCATTGTGCCTTTGTGCCATGTTGTATAAATACGTGTAAATATGTCACACTCACTTCACTTGGTTCGTCCTAAGAATTCATGTAGTTACATGATAATTGTATTAGGTCAGACCAAATTGAGAACCAATTTATTTTCACTTTTTTTTTTTTTTTCGGGTTGCTCTTTATCCTGAAGTTCTGGTTCTGGTTCTTGGTGAATTCACTGTATGTGGATTTTTCCTACACCACATCATCCCCCTTTATTTTATGAGCTCTGGTCGAGGTCACCCTCCTCCACACCCCCGGGCATGTCTGTTCCGTGAGGGGGACGGGGTCTCCTGAGGCCTCTCCCAAGCTAGGGCCTGTCACCTGCTATCCACTGCCTGTCAGCCTCTCAGCCTTCTGGCCCAGCCTTTGCCCCCCCTTTACTCTTGTCCTCTGGGCTTTCTCTAAGTCAGAGCGTGGCCAGCCCCCGAGCAGCGCTCTGCCCTGGAAGGTCAGGGAGGCTTAAGATCGTGGTCTGGGATGGTAGACTCGGACAGAGGCGGCCCTGGCTCTCAGTACACTAGGCCCCCACAGTTCTAAAAGTCTACTTGGTTGGCCCGGCCACGTGCTCACTCAGCAAATCCTTACCGAGCATGTGCTATGTGCCAAGCTCTGGAGAAGCCGCAGCAAAGGGCCACGGAAAGGCAAATGCCTTGCCTTGCCAGCACGTGTGTTTCAGTGGGGGAGACAGGCAAGAAACGGACAAGACGAAGATGGAGCGTGCCAGACGGGCAGCTAAGAGGAGTGGGGGCTGCTGGCACAGAGGGAAAGGAGGCCTGAGGGAAGCGGGGCCTGGCTCTGCAGATGCCTGCACAAAGTATTCCAGATGGTGGGAGCAGCAGAGGCAAAGGCCCTGAGGTGGGAAAATCTTGCATTGCTGGGGACAGATAAGGAGAGCAATTTGGCTGAGTGAGCAAGGGGAGGATGAGGAGGCAGGGAGAGAGGCCAGCAGGGCCCAGATCCCAGGCCTGGGGCTGTGGGAGGAGAAGTTTGAATTTTACCGAGTAGGAGCCCTGGAGGGCTGTGAGTGTGGGTCTGACTGAAGTTCCAACACAGGATTTCTCACCACAGTGGACATTTGGCCTGGATGGGGGGGGGGGGTGCCCTTCCCCACGGATGCCGGTAGCACCCCTTTGCCCAATTAGCACAACTGGGAATATCTCCTGGACATTACCAAATGTGCCCTGGGGCACGGCATTGTCCCCAGTGGGGAGCTCCTTGTCTAACAGGACCCCTCTGCCTGGTGGGGAGGGCAGGCTGCGGGGATCCCAGGTAGGAGAGGGCGCAGGTGGAGCAGTGGTTGCATCCGGGATCTACTCCGAAGGCCAAGTCAGTGCAATTCGGTGGACTGGACATGGGGAGAGAGTGCAGGGCTGGTGAAGGTGCTTTCTTTCACTAGTGGGGGCACTGGTTCTAGGGGAGCACGTTAGGAGGTGTCTCCTTCCAATGCCAGTTCTGTAGGTCTGGGATGGCGTCCAGACCTGCAGGGGCCACAGTCTGGCACTGGGTGATGGCACCTTGTCCAAAGAGTGGGCACCACCCTCAGCTTTAGCCCAATGTCAGCATGAGGAGGCCGGAGCTTCAGTTTTTCATGAGAAACTGTAAACCCGGATTGACTGTTAAATATGGGAGCAGATCTATAAAGACTCAGGTCAGATTTGGCCTGAGGGCTGTGGATTGGCCCAAGGGCCATGAGTTTGCAGCTCTGTTCCTCTCTAGCCCTCTCGGCAGGTGGGGACGGTCCTGGAGGTAGAAGTGGAGGGAGCCACTCAGGGAAGGCGGTTCTTGAGGGTGAAGGCAGCCGGGGTTCGGGGGGGCCAGGGTGGAGCTTGGACACAGTTCTGCAGAAGGGTCAGATTCGGACAAAAAGAGAGGAGAGGGCATTCCAGGAAGTGAGGGAGTGTGCGCCAGGGTGTGGAGGTAGGAATATGTAGGGTCGGAGATAAGAGAAGGGACCAGAGAAAGGGTTGCAGGAGAAGGGGTGCTGGGAAGGTCAGTGCAAAAAGCTGGGCTGGAAACCGCACGAAAGGATTTTCACAATATTAATAATTTCACTTCCGAAATTTCTTGGCACCAGGCACCAAATTTATTTCACACTGACTTTGGGTTCGTGGCAACCCCTGTGCACACTAGGGAGCCTTTACCCAACAACGAACATTCTCCTTGCAGATTGCTTTCCAACGACACAAAAATTTTTGTAAATACTACGTTGCAATTTAATACTGTACTGTGAACTTTGAGAAAACTAATTGAAGATTTACTAATTTTGATCTGCAGCTTTCTTTAAATATTTTAGAAGTCCCTCCCCAATCTCCCTTATGCAAATTTTCCACCACACAGCAGCCAAATTTTGAGGTGACATGTGCAAAAATAACTGATGTGTAGAGATAGAGAGGGGTAAGTGAGGTTTAGGTTTAGAGAGAGTCCAGGGAGTTTGCTTTCAGGGGAAGGATCAGGGCAGTCTCCCTGGAGGAGGTGGTTTTCTTTTTTTAAGATTTATTTATTTATGCATACCAGAGTTAGGCTGTAGGCCAGAGGTGTGGAGATGGTGAGAGGATTCACCAGAGACAGAGTGGGCAGCAGAACAGGTGGATCTACTGAAACACACTGCTGAGGGGAGCAGCGGACAAGACAGGAGAGGTCTGCTGTGCCATGTGGGAAGCTCGCTGGCTGGGTATCGAACAGCTGCAGTGGCTGCTGATCGCTTCATAGTGCTGAGACTTAACCCCTTGCGCCACCAGGGAGGCCCTGGAGGAGGTGGTTTTGAACCTGAGTGACTAAAGGATGGGTAAAATAGAGACCAGGCAGATGGATTGGTGTGAAGGACCCCCTGAGCAAATGCGTGAAAGTGGGAATAATGAGGTGAGAATTTGGATCAAGGGGGCTGCAGCAGGGGCAAGTGATGGTGGGGGCACTGCAAAAACCAGACAGCAAAGACAGAGCCAGGCCCAAGGGCAAGAGTATGAGGAATGGGGAGTTTCCTCAATTCAAATTGCTTGTGGGTGCGGAAGAGCAGCACCGAATGTAGGTGTAGACGAGGCACCCACATCTCCATCTGCCGCTGAGGGCCCTCCTCCCCGGCGGAACCAGGCGAGAGAACAGTACCTGTGCTGAATGCCTGCAGAAAGCCCAGCCCTGCACAGGGGGCTTTTTGGGCATCCTCTCATTCATTCCTCCCTTCAGTTGCGTGAAGGAGGACATTTTATAGAGGACACGAAGACCCAGAGAGTTTAAGCGACATGCCTAAGCTCACAAAGCTGGGGAATAGCAGTGTAGGATTCGAACCCAGATCTGCCAGAGCTCAAAGCCCATGTCTAACCACTGCTCTGTGGTGACACTCGTGTGCTCTCACCAGGTCTGGCTCCCTATGACCCAAGGACCACAACCACCCCCACTTATCAGATGGGTAAATTGAGGCTTGAGAAGTGAAGTCACTTTCATGATGAAGGGTGAAGCCAAGGAGGATGAAGCCAGAAAATTTGAATCCTTGGGTCCAGTTGACTTCAGAGCCTGCTCTCTTTTTACTAGATGACAAGCTACTTGCCTTCCCGAACCCCTTTTTCCTCATCTGATAAATGGGGTGAGGACCATGTTGACCTCATGGGGTTCATGTGAGGATCAGAGGTGGTCATGTCAGACATCCAGCTCAGTGCCTGGGATATAGTAGGTGCTTTAGAAATGGTAGCTGTGATTATTTATGTGAAGGTAGCTGCCTATTCAATGAATTAATGTAAGGCATTGAGAGCAGTGCCCTGCACACAGTAGGTACTCAAGAAAGGTTAGAAGCTGTTATTCTTGTAGCACCTACCACAGGGACCGGCTGGTGTCCTTCCAAGCCTACTTCCTTCTTTTCCTTGCCTCCTACTCACTTCTGTTTTCAGTCAACAAACTGGCCTTTTAGAATCTAGGTTATTAGGATTTGGGGGTCAAGAGGCTCTACAGCCTCTCTCCATCTGTCAGAGAGATGCTGAGAGCAACAGACGAGGAGTCCAGAATTCTGGGTTGGAAGCCTGGACCGTTGTGTGGCCTCTGCTGAGAGCCTTACTCTCTTGGAGCCCATTTCCCCTTCCCCTGCGGAGCCTCTGCCAGGCTGTCCCCAGATATGCCAGCCCCGCACAGGGCTGAGGGCCGGTTTCTGTGCCCCCTTTGGCCACCCATCCCCACCTCCTGCCTCCCGAGCTGCAGGTCCGCCCCGCTCAGCTGTGACGACCAACCAGCCAATCTGTTTACTGAACTGGCTGACCCCTTCCGGGAACTCGGCCCAAGCTTCCCAGAACTCGGGTATTAATGACCCAGAGCCACATGACGGAGCATGACACAGCACTTTTGGGCGTAAGGCAGGTCCCAGAGGGGTGCGTGGGGGGCCATGGCCCAGCCCCCCAGTCAGGCTGGCTAGTGAGTCAACCCAGCCTCCCGCAGCTCCCAGCTTCCAGTCACTCTCCCACCCTCCCCCATCCCTGCCAGGGCCACTCAGGATCTCTGACCTTTGCCCCAGTGACCCAGCAGAAGTCTTGGGTGTTCAAGGCTGCACTTTGGGGTCTGAGGGGGACTATGAGGCCCAGAAGACTGGAGTAAATAGCGGTGAGCACTTATTAAGCTCTTACTGCATGCGAGTCACTGGACTAATATATCATCCCAGTCCCGCAACAGCCCTAAGAAAAAAACATGCCAGATGCGGAGACGCAAGCTCAGAGTGGTGAACCGGGTTTCCCAGGGATGTGCGGTCGCATGAGGCAGAATCGAATCCCAGCAGCTCCGTTCCCCTCAGATGAGCTTCTTTCATCGCTCAACCACCCAACAAGGGAGCTGGTTCACAGCTGGGGAAACTGAGGCAGAGAGGGGCTGTGGAGCTGCCTAACATCTCAGGTCTAGTCTGCCTCCGGGAACCATGCTCTGGGTCTGGCACAGAGCTGGCACCCGCATGGTTTCTGTGGGTGGCCCACGCGGGCATCGGGCAGAGCTGGGTCGGATACTGCCACTGCCTGTTCTGTTCCCGGGTGCGGGGCACATGGCTGCAGCCTGCGGGGCCTCTGTCTCCTCACCTGTGCACTGCGGGGCCCTGACCTTGCGGGGTGGCTGCGGGGCTGTGTGCGGAGTGCTCAGGCTGCGTGTGGACCCGCAGCACGTGCTCGGGCTGTGGACTTCTACCTTCTGCATTTTCTCCCGGCCCAGGTCTCCCTTGGAAGCCGGTGGGGGTCAGCCTCTGGGCCCCGCCATTGCTTCCTTCACCCTTTGCTGCTCAAGGGCAAGGTGAGGGCGGTGGTTTTTATGGGGCTGGGAACCAGACAGGCTCGGGGCTCAGAGGGGCACCTGCTGGTGGAGGCAGTGGGGCCTCCCGGTTCCCAGCCCCTGAACTTCGGACGGGGACGTGGGGGAGGGCTGGACAGTGCTTTGATGATCTGCCCTTGGCTCCACAGCCGTCTGTGTACCAGACTCCAGGGGACGCGATGCAGGCAAGGACGCCGTGTCTACCTGAATTCTGGGAAAGAGACACCAGTGTGCAAACGCAGGAACAGAGCTCTGGAGCCGCGCAGGGCCGGAATAAGCGGGGTCCTTTGGGAGGAAGCGCGCAGAGTGACATCTGAAGGAGAAGGAATTTCTAACCCCTGGGGAATAGCAAAGACGAACCCTGGGGTGGGTTGGGGCTTGAATGTTCCAGGAGACCCAGGCCAGGTGACTGGAGGGGAGAGGAGGAGGGGAGTGTGGCAGGAGGTGGTGCTGGCGGGGTCCCTGGGGATTTGTGGGCTGCTGTCGCCACTGGCTTTGAGGAGAGGGCACTGGTGGGACCTGCCCCACAGATTTGATGGACATTAAACCTTCACTTACAGTTTTCACCCATCTGACAGATGAGCTCATTATGGCCCAGGCCAAGTTCACCCAGAAGGTCAGTGGCAGGGTGGGGATAGACAGGCAGTTCAGGAAAACTGCTCCCAAAAAGAGGGAAGTGAGAACATGGGTTGAGGAGATGACCCGCAGTTCAGCAGTGTGGGGGCTCTGGGTCCCCCCCCTCAGCCCCTGGGGCTGCAGGCTTCCTGGCAGAGGAGGTGTCCTTTAGCTGAGGTCAGGGGAGAGGTGTTGGAAGTGTGCCTTTGGTAGAGGGAACGGCCTGGTGGGGCTCCCTGAGGTGAGAGTGAGAGCAGTGTCTGTTCGGGAGGTTCATCTCTGCCCAAGAGTCAGGAGTGATGGGTGACAGGTGATGTTGTGGGGATCCCCCTCAGGGGAACCCGTGGAGCCAAAGGCAGGAGCTGGGATTTCATCCTGAAGACCTGTGTGGCAGGCCCAGACTGGACCCCAGGGCCACTAAGACAAGCAAGTGCTGTCCACGTTGGGGGTCCGTGGTCCAAGTTGGGGACAGCCTGGAGCAGAGTCAGCCCGTGAGGGAGCAGCCGGGCAGAGGGACATGAGCCTCTGGGTTTCACAAAAGATCCCAGGTTCAAAGTCTCACTGTGTTACTCGGGGCAAGCCACCTCACCTCTCTGAGTCTTGCTTTCCATCTGGAAAGATGCTGGCTGAACTAAGGGAGGTCATTCATTTACTCATTCATCCATTCACTACTTTCTGAGCATCCAGTCACTGGGCTGGGTGCTGGGGGACACAGCAGTGCTCAAACCTCATCCCTTGAGGGGCTGCTGGAAAGGGAGGCATGGAGTAGCGAATAGTTAAGAGCATGGACTCTGGAGCCAGGTGGCCTTTGATCGTTCCCGGCCAACACTTATCAACTGTGTGACTTTGAGGGCCGCTTCACCTCTCTGGGCCTTATTTATGAAATGGAATAATTATAGTGCCCATCTTATAGGGTACTGGTTGTTGTAAGGGCATGTGAGTTAATATCTATAATGTCTTTAGCACAGAGCCTGGTATACAGTAGGTACTCAATAAATACTCTCCACACAATAAGCAATCAGATGACTGGTAAGTGGATGAGATGATGTCCAAAAGCGGTAAGGACAGTACTAGCTCACAGCACCAAGTGGGCATGCAGTAGGTGCTCAATAAGTGTTTCTCCTTTGTCTCCTTCCAACCTAGCTTGGACTGTGACAGGGGCCTGAGGTTTGGGAATCTCTGTGGAAGCCGAGAGGCCATCTTTGCTGATCCAGAAGCCCTGGGTGGAACTTTGGGACCAGGGAGGGAGAGACATCCCCACAAGCCTCTTGACCCCCATACTAGCTGCCCCCCATCCCCTGCATCATTTGCAGCCTGGGTGGCTGGGGCGAGCCAGGGCCTGCCTGGTAGGTCCCCAGTAATGACACTCATTACACAGGTGTCTGGAAGCTCGGAGGGGAGGCAGGAGCCCCAGGGGCCGCATTCACATGGCACCCCGCCAGCCCACCCCAGGCCCTTCCTCATCCTTTATGAGTCTGGTGCCCAGGGCAGGCAGGCGGGTGGGGGGAGAGGAGTTGGCCTGGGGCCAGCTGGCACCCTGTGAAAGGAGGGAAAGTTGAGAAGTTTGGGTGCCAAGGACTGGTGTGGAGGCCGGGTGGAGGCTGCCGGGTGTGGGGGGTGTGTACGTGCGTGTGTGTAGGGGGCGCTGTGAATCTGTATGCTGACCCAGGCCTCCCCGGCCTGTCTGGTAGATGAAGCGCGGACAGCCCCCAGGGTGAGCTCGGGTCGCCCACGTTCATTTCGTCTGCTCATTTATCTTACCTGACACCGAGAGAGGTGTCCGGTCCTGGTCCTGCCCCGGGACGGTGTTCTTCGTCGCCGTTCAAAGCTCCAGTCCAGGGAGAGACAGACGCCAAACCGGGGAACGAGACATCCCGATGAGGGCGCTGACGGAGGAAAATAGGGCCGGATGATGCGAGAGAGCAGCGGGAAGAGCCGGGAGGGCGTCTCTGAGAAAGCGAACTTGGGGCTCAGGTCTGAGGGCTGAGTTGCCATGGCAAGGTCTGCAGGAAGAGAGTTCTGGGCAGGAGGAACAGCAAGTGCAAAGGCCCTGAGGCAGCACCAGCCTGGCATATTTGTGGACATCAGGGAGGCCCTGTGTAGAGGCGCTATCAGGGGAGGGGTAGGAGGTGAGGTCAGGGAGGTGTGGGGCCAGACCTCATGTGCCAGGGTCAGGCGTGTGGATCATAGCTCTGAGGACTGTGGGGAGGCACACAGATGGGGGCTCCCTCGAGGTGAATGGGTTTGAAAAGAGTGAGGGCCGGGCCCGCCGGGTGTGGGAAACCTCATCTTGTAGAACTGCAGACAGGAACGTGGGCTGCTCAATTTGTGTTTGAACCTATTCTCCCGGGTTCAAACCCCCTGGCTCCTGGAGCCTGTTATTAAGCTGGCTGCACCCTGGGGCGCCGGCCTTTATCCCCAGACAGGGCCTAGCCCGCCTGGCCTGCCTGTCCCACAGTTGACCCTGGCCCCCCAGATGGGAGTGGAAGGGCAGGCCTCGTGAAGCCCTGTGCCCGCCCAGCCCCGCCAAGCGCCTTGGCAGTGCCGAATCGGTTTCTAAGAGCTGGAAGGAGACTGGTGCGGTGGGCAGCTCCTGTGCACAGACGGGATAACTGAAGCCCCGGAGAGGAAGGGTCTGCCCCCCAGCTGATGGTTGGGAGGAAAGTTTGTCACAGGAAGTTTGTCATAACTCCTACCTCTTCCCACTTCCTGTCCTGTCCTCTGAGCTCCTCCCAGTCTCTGGCCCGGGAGCAGCCGGTGTTTGCACAGGGCTGGAGGGAAGAGCGGGGCCAGTTTGGGAGGTCTCTGAATCAGGCCCTATAGGAAGAACTGCCTGCTAGTTGAGATAGTGAGTTCCCCGTGGCTGGAGGCATGCAAGTTGCCCCAGATAACAGCCCTTCTGCTTACAGCATTGCCAGGGGTCTGGATGAATGATCAGCCACTTCCCCTTAAGCTTTATGATTCCATTGGGCTTTGGCCCAGTCCTTCTCTGTTGAGGCCTCAGTTTCCCAACAATACATTTTTTTTTTCAATAACCAGAGTGACCTTGATAAAAGGACAGACTTCGCGATGAAACTCCCCAGCTTCCAGACCTCCTTTGGTTCCCAGCTCCTCAGGAGGGGGTTCCAGTACTCACCAGGGCCCAGTCAACCTGCAGCCCTGCCCCCTGAGGCCTCTCCTCCCTCACCTCTGCTGCGGCCAGAACGTCTCACCTTCAGCCTTCCTGCAAGTCCCCTCAGGACTTTTGGAGCTGCGGTGCATGGCAGATCAGGTGCTTTCCATAATTAAACCTCCTGCCAGCTCTGTGAGAGAAGTCCTAATATAGGATCCATTTTACAACTGAGGAAACTGAATCTCCAAGAGGTCAAGTATGCTGCCCAAAGCCACATGCCCAGCCCCTGAACAGAGGTGTCAGGCAGGATTTGAATTCAGGCCATGTGGAACTTAACACCGCCCTCTTTTTTCTTTCTTCATAAACTCATGTGCATCTTCGAAGCTTTGCTCCATGGACCCTCCCAGGCCTCCAGCACCCCCCCAGGCCTCCCTGAGATTCCCCTTTGCTCTGCTTATCAGGCTGCCTCAGAATTACCTTTCTTTTTTCGGTAACAGCTTTATTGAGGTATAACAGACATACAGTAAATGACATACATTCCAGTGTGCTCTTTGATGAGTTTTGACATAAAAAAGCAATCACAAACCATCAGCACAATCAAGGAGGTAAACACATCCATCACCTCCAAAGGTGTCCTTGTGTCCTTTTGTCATTCATCCCTCCCGCCCCACCTCCACACTCCCATTGCCAGGCAACCACTACCAACTGGCTTTTTGTTGCTGTAGAGTAGTCTTTATGCTCTAGAATTTGTCCGTAAAGAGAATCATAGAGCCTATTCTTTTTCTCCTGACTGTTTGATCTTTGCTTTAGCATTGTGCTTTTGAGATCAAATCCTGACCAGGCAGGATTTGAATTCAGGATTTGAATTGTGCCATTTAGATAATGGTCACAGTAACGTGACCATTATCTATTTAGGTTTCTGCCCCTTTCCCTATCCCACTGCAAGTTCCATGGGGCAAGGACTTGGTTTTGTTTATCTCTGTGACCCCAGCTCTCAGCCCAGGGCTGGGCACACAGGAAGTGCCTAATGAATCTTCGCTGACTGACTGGAAGGAGGATGAGGACGTGCCCAAAGTTGGGGAAGAGCGGGCACAGCTGCATGACAGAGGAACCCAAGGACCGGTGAAAAAACAGCGCCTGGAATGATGTAGAGGCCTCGTGGCCCCATCAGATAAGCACATCCGCTCATCCCTGTGGCGTCTCTGTGGACAAAGATCTGGATTGCACAAGAGCTGGGCTGCGGCTGAGGAGGTGCTTAGCGACCCCTTTATCTGGCCTGGGCATCGGCCCTCGTTCTAGAACTTCACGGCCCACACCTCCCAGCAGGCTGTGTGGTCGCAGCTCGGGCTCTGCAGTGGGCTGGCGGGCGGGCAGGTGGGCGGTGGAAAGGGGAAGTGGCTGCCCAGCCCTTCCCAAACCAGTCGGACTCCTCTGCAGAGGTTTTGGAGGCTCTTGGGGAGCTGAGTAAGGGAGAGCGGGAGGCCACGGTAAATGGAGGAGGAGGAGGAGGAGTACGAGGGAGGAATCATTTAATTAGCGAGTATTATAGGGAATTTCCAGTTCATGCCCCATCAGGCTGGGCAGGAACGCCATAGGATTACTCAGACAGTTTCCAGGTACCAGCCTTGGCCATACAGCCTCGCGTGGCTCAGAGGCCCCTGCGTCTCATCTCCAGCTGGGGTGAGAAAGTGGCAGGGGTGGGCAGAGCTGCCTCCCAGGCAGAGCCCCCAACCAAAGCCAAGTGGTAGCATGGCTTCCTGCACGGGTTCTGCCGAGATGGTCTTGTTGCCCATTAGCCAGATTGGAAAACAGGCTGGGAGCTGTGTCATTGACTGAGGTCATCTGGGGGTCATCCGGGAATGGGGAGAGCTTAAAAACTGGGGTGATTTGCGAGTGACTCCTTCAGCAATAACAATGTTCTTTTGATGGGGACTTCTTGAACACCTCCTGTGTGCCCGGTGCTGTGCTCACCTCTGGGGATAAAAGGGTCCTGGGCTTCTGTTGCGGGTTGCATCTTACCACCAGACAGAAAAAATATTTGAGCACAGAGGCTGTCTTGTAGAACTCTGTTTTCTTGTTTGTAGAAAACAGGAGTCTGGACTAATTTCTCACATGGGTTCTGAAGGACACATTCTCTGGGCTAGTAGCAGGTGTGATGTGGGGAAAGGGTCTCTGATCAATGAGTTTGGGGATTACTGGGTTTGCCAACACTAATATTTGCTGCAGGGCTTCTCAGAGACTCGGCGAGCATCGAGCAGATGGGTACTGAGTGAGTCACCTGCTGAGGACTTGTTCCCTGTTTTCTTGTCTGTCTTTATGAGTCCTGGTTGGGATGCCACCTCCTCCAAGGAGCCTTCTCTGAATCCCCAAATGGTCCTGAGTCTCCCCCTGTGCAGGTACCTTCCTGGAGCTTCCTTTGACCTCTTAATATTTGACACCTTGAGTTGTAACTATCTGTTGCCATCACTAGACTGTGCACTTCCCAAGGGAGGCACCAACTGTGATTCATTTCGTGGTTTTGGTGCAGGGAACAAAATAAGTAGATGGAGAATTTAATGGGTGGAATGATGAGTGATGATTTGATGGCTGGGTGGATGATCAAATAGATGATTTAGTGACTGGGTACATGGTGGATGAATGAGGGAACCACTTACAGATGGGTGAAGAAGAGGTAAATGAAAGAATAGATGAATCAGTGAATGAAATGATGGATGGATAAATGGATAGGTGGATGGATGAAAGTGTAAAGAAATTAATGGATAAATGGATAGATGGATGATGAATGGTTAAGTAAATAAATGGATGATAGATGATAAATTATGATTTATCATTATGGCTAGTGTGGATGATTTCGTGGTTGGATGGTATGAATTATTGATGGATGAATGAATAGATAAACATAATTAAATGAGTAAATATATGAAATGATGGATGAGTTAAAAATGGTTAGATGAATAAGCACATCAAGGGGTAAGTGGTTAGATAGGTGGGTGATTCAATGAGTGCATGGATGGGTGCATGGATGGGAGGATGGATGGATGGATGGATGGATGGATGGATGGATGGATGGATGGATAAGTGGAAGAATGGTAGATGTGTAGATGGATGGGTTGATGGACTAGTGGAAAGATGCATGGATAAATGGATGGGTGGGTAGGTGGATGAATGGATGATTAGATGGAAGGATGGAAGGATGGATGAATGGGTAGATGACTATATGGATAAATGGATGAAAGGGAGAATGGATGGCTGGGTGGATGAATGGGTAGGTTCTTGGATGGATACATGAGTGCATGTAACATCCTAAGGTCTGAACTGAGGTTAGGATGGCAGAGAGACTCCTCCACCTGTCCTGAGGTAGCAGTTTATCGAGTTCTTGGAGATTGGAACTTTAATGAAAACAATGAGCCCTATCTCCAGAAAACTGCCCAGAGACACAATTTTAAGAGGTGGAAGCTGCCAATCCTCATCGCCACCCCCAGACCCTACGTGAAGAGTCCCAGTGGAGCGCACTTGAGTCCTGACCTTCGAGAAAAATCCAGGCCCAGAAGAATGAAGGCAGCTGAGCGGAGCCAGCAGGGTCCTCAAGGAAGGGGCACTTGTGTATCCATTGGTTCACTGTCTAATATTTTTGTGATTTTTCTGGATGCCTGGGAGATGCCTGGGAGAAGCCACAGTTGCCGTTCCTAGTGGCAAGCATTTGCAGGTTGAAATCAGAAAGGTTCATTTTTAATCTGGTCTCTAATACTTAGTGATTGGGTGACCTTGGGGAAATTAATTCACCTTCCTGTGAAATAGGGCTAGCAGTAGTCCCTACCCTATTGGGTTGAAACACGTAAATAATGTGCGAAGTCTGTAGACCCAGGCACAGTTCCTAGTAAATGCTCAGTGAACACTGTTGAGCCAGAGGTATCCAATCACCATCCTATCCCTTAAAGTGCTTGCAGTCTGGTGGAAAAGACAGATGAAGAGAGGACACTTTCAGTGCAGGGGGCTGGCGGCGGAGGCGGAGACCCTGAGACGGACTGGTACCCAGTGTCCATGAATCTCTCCTTCGGGCTGGAGGTTGCAGAGCTGGAAAGCCACAAGCCACATTTTCCACCCTCTTTTGCACCTGGGGTTCCGTAGGTTCTGTAGGTTCCACCCATCAGATGCCTTCCTGGGAGATTTGGAAAGTGGAGGCCACATGGCTTTGCCTTGGCTGTTTCTGCTGCTGAGGGTAGGCATGCCTGTGTTCCTTCGGCAACGTGCCCTGCTTGGCTGCCAGTTTGAGGGGTCTGGAAGTGGCGGTGTTGTCCCTTAGTCAGTCACCAGATCACTACAATGGGGATGTGTTCTCAGAGCTCACTGTTCCCTTGGTGCCCGATGGGGTTGAGAGTAGGGGGGCGGGGGGCATTAGGGATACTGCTTGGGCTTCTCACTTTGACCATCAGGCTGGTGGGCAGGCCTTCCTCAAGAAGGGAAACAGAGGCAGAGAGCAGCTGTGGGGACAGCTGCTGAGTTCACTTTGGGCGTGTTGGTTTGGAGGCTCCCTGGGGGCCATCTGGCAAGAGGCATCTGGGAAGCATGCAGGCCCGTGGCTGAGAAATGAGAAGCTGGGAAGGGGACTATGGATTGGATGTGCAGGGAGCCATGCCTTTGAGGAACAGGAGATTCCCAGGGGGTGGGGAGAATATCCCTTCGCCAGTAATTTTTGAGTGCCCAGCCCTGGGCCTAGGACCTGGCCATTAAACAGCTGGAAGCAAGCACTGGCTGAGCCGGGGGGCTGCACAGGGTGCTGGCAGGAGAGATGGGGTGAGGGCCCCGCGGGCGAGCCTGTGAGATCTGGGTTTCAGTCCAGCTTCTCTGCATACTTGCAGGGCCCTGGGCCAGTCATTTTCCCTCCCCGAGCCTCAGTTCCTTATCTGAAAATCGGTCATAAAGAGAGATGGTTCGAAGTGAGGCTGTGGAAGCCTCTAGCAGGTGGGTGGGGCAGGGGTGTGAACAGGCTGCTGAGGGCAGAGTTTTGGGGAATGGCCTGGGGCACTGAAAGAGTTGCCTACTTCCTGGTGCTGCAAGGACGGTGGGGGACTGGAGAGAGAAACGAGGCTGCATCTGGCAGGCACATCCGCAGCTGTGTCCGTGTGGAAAGGAGAGCTCAGGCCTCGCCCAGGCCCCTTCCGCCCCACGGCCAGCTGGAACAGGTGTGGGGGGGTGCTCATCTCTGGGGTGGGGGAGGGGACTGACCAGATGACAGGAATCTGCTCTGCAGTCCCTGGGAGCTGCTGGCGCTGGGTCCCGGCCCTCACCCCAGTCCTCAGAGCCCAGCCCAGGAAATGCTCCCTTTCTGCTGCTCCATTCCCCAGGCAGCGCTTGCAAACTGGAGGCCCAGTGGACGGCCCCGGCCCTCAGGTGGGCTCTGTTTGGCCCACACAGAATTTTTTCATGAATGGAGCCAGCCTTTGCAAGTTGGTAGATAGTACATAGAAACCTGTGTTTCTAGCTCCCCTAGGGAAAACAGAGGATCTGAATGTCTGATCCCTCAGGGCGCCCACTCCCAGGGGGCCACACTCAGCTTTGGGTGGGGCATGTGCCCCAGTCCCCACCACTCCCTCTTGTTCTCTGCAAAACAGAGGCCAAGGAATAGGAGTGCATTATTATCTTTAAGACGCTGGCTTGCTGCACTCATTGAAAAGCCCTGTCTGGCCCCCAGTGGCACTGAGTTTTCAACCCCTGAGCTAGTTTCTTTTTCCTCCATCAACATCAATGCCTTGGCCTTGGTTCCTGTGCTGAGTCTGCTCCCTGCACCCCCCCTCTCCCCATCTCTGCCCAATGTGAATCCCTCAGGGCCATTGTTTGCCTCTCCCCCCACCACACAAAGCCTAGCACCACACCCTGGGAGTTGGGGGGTGGACTGAGACTTGGCTGGGGCCAGCTGGACCCGTGGGAGGCAGCCCCACATCTGCTCTGAGATGTTTCAGCTACGCCTGGTCACACTCTCCTAGCTCATCCTTGAGGCATGTGGCCCAGCCAGGGTGGCGGGTGAGGCCAGGCCTGGGGACGTGGTATGTCAAGGCCGCCCCAGGGAGCAGACCTGATGTTCTTTTTTCCCCCTTTTTTCTTTTTCCAGACCTGATATTCCAGCTGCAAAGGCATTGGGCATTGGCTAGAGCGAGGAGAGGAGGAAGGGAGAGAAACAGAGTTGCTTTAGCAGACAGTGCCCAAAACAAGGGGGTGGAAAGAGCTGGATTTAGACCCTTAGCTGCTGTGTGATCTCAGGCAGGTCATTTCACCTCTCTGATACCTCCAGCTTAGATGGAGCCAAGAAGAGGTCCTCGCAGTGCTAATGTGGCTGATGTAGCCCTAAGCCCCCGAGGGAGGTCTGGAAAGAAGAAAAAAGCATCACAGGCTTTGGGGCTGCTTGTGAGCTGGGTCACTCTGGGCAAGTTGCTCCTCTGGATCCTGAGTGATGGTCAAAATCTTTGTCCTAGCTGAATCCTCATCAAATTATTCCAAGGGAAAGAAGAATTCATTCATTTAACAAATATTTATTGAACACTTCCTGTGCGTCAGGCATGGGTGGGGGACACAGCTGGATACAAGACAGTTGAAAGTCTCTGCCCCCATGGAGTTCACACTTTGGGGGTGGCAGGCAATAAATGAGATAAGTCAAGTCATCTATTAGACTTGGAAAGAGTGGCACTGTGAATATAAAGGAAGCTGGAAGAGGGGATGGGGCACACTGGGGATTTGATGAGGGGCTCACGGACAACCTCACAGAGCCGGTGAATGACATCTGAGCAACTCTCTGTAGGAAGAGTTTTCCAGGGTGTGGGAACAGCCTGTGCAAAGGCCCTGAGGTTGGGTGTGACTGGCAGGTTTGGAGCACAACAAGGAGGTCCAGTATGATGGAGTGAATGAGAGGGAGAGTAGGGGGAGGTGAGTAGTAGGGAACGGAACACTCAGGGCTCTGTGGGTCATTGTAAGGACTTTAAATGTTTCTCTGCCTGAGGTGGGAGCCAGGGAGGGTTCCGGTCGGATTTGGGTTTCCACAGTGTCCCTTTGCATGGAGAATGGACTTTAAAGGCCATGATGGAAGCAGGAAAAGCAGAGCTGATGGCAATAGCTGGCCCTCTGTTAATGACCTTAGTTCCCAAGGCCCCTGGACAAAGCCCAAACTCCTTACCGTGACATTCAAGGCTCCTGTTACCTGCCCCAGCCTTGCCACACTCCCCACTGGCCCATCACCCTCTACCCTCAGCCTAACTAGAGAGTTCTCCTCCACCACTCCACAAGCTGTCCCACCTCTGTTTGTGCTGTTCCCTTGGTCAGGAATGCCCCACTGTGCCACCTGCTCATGTACAGCTCCACCCCACGTGAGCTAGGAATTAGGAAAGTGAGAGGGGCAGGGAGGGCCAGGCCTCAGCTCTTTTTTCCTTCACTACACCCCAGAGGCTGCCAGCAGAGCTATAGCCCACGTGTGCCTCTGAGCCTTGTTTTTTCAGTTCTGTAAAATGGGGAGGATAATGGACTTCCTGATAGGTGGTCTAGCTGATGGTGTCTATGAATTGGGGGCCATGGCAGCAGGGCAGAGGGCATCCTGTAGAAGCTGTGACCACACATCTTTTCCTGGAGGTGCCTGGCCTGCATAGGATGACCCAGCTGATGCCAGGGATGCCTTGGGGAAAGGATGCCCTCGTCAGCTCCCAATATCTCCAGCTTTGTCACCCTTGAGTTAGCAAAGCACCTACTGCGTGCCAGTCCCAACTCTGTGCCTGGGTAGAGGTCCCAGTTCTGTCACTTAAGAGCTGTACTATCCGGCTAAATTACTGAATCCCCCTGGGCCTAGGTTTCCTTATCTGTGAAATAGGCAGAACCACCCTGGTTACCTCCTAGGTGATTAGGAAGCCAATGAGATGCTAGGTAACACTCTGCATATGGCGGCGCACCTCCTCATGCCACCTGTACTGTTATTACCATTATTTATGGCTGCATGGCCTCAGGTGTCCTTGTCCTCTCTGTGCCTCAGTTGCCACCATCCAGGCAGAGCTTCCCTGAGGATTAAGTGTGATATGTGTACATGGAGCTTGGAACAGTGACGTTTTGAAGATTTCAAATGTGGGATTTCTTTAATTCAATGGTCATTGTGATCTATGAATAGTCCCTGTGAAATCCTTTTGTTGTCCCTCTCATCAAACAAAAGCCCATTCGGTTTACTCGAACTTAACACAATAAACGAGATGAGGAAGAAAATTCCCAGCCCCAGGACTTCTGTCACCCAGCGGGACAAGGGGAGATACACGTCCTTGTAACGAGACTGAGGGGAGCAACGGACTGAACAGTTCAAGTAATTAGACGGTGTGGCTGGGCCACCTTGGCAAGTCCCTTCCCTTCTGGGACCTTCGGTCTCTTCTTCTCTTGAAGGCTGCCCAGTGGCTTCCTTCCTGGCTGTGCAGCTGGGATTACAGCCTGGCTCAAGCCTTCACAGCTCGGGCTTGTTCAGGCGCCTGGATGCAGTCAGGTTTGTCGTCCCAGCCCTATCACCCCTCCCTCCTGGGGGGAAGGCTGCTGTTGCCCGTTTTCCAGGAGAGGACAGTGAGGCTGGGGAGGTGGTTGGGCATGCGTTGAGGGAGGGAAGGAAGTGGGGGGTTGGGCCAGCAGGGCTGACGCAGCTGTGATGTCAGAGCGGGCCTCAGGCGGTGACCAGCCCAGGCTAAGGCTGTACTCTCCACCTCCTGGGAGCCCCCCAACACCCCCCTTAACCCCTTCCCGGCCTCTTTTTCCCAGACAGCCATCCCCCGGGCCTGGCCTTGCCCACAAGATTCCCAGATTTCACAACTGGGGCTGGCGCTGAATCATGTACAGTAAGTCGGGGGAGAGAACCTCCTGGCCGGCCGGCGTCCCCGACAGGACAGCCGCCAAATCCGCCCTCCCTCCTGAAGCCTGCAGCCGCGAGCAGCCGCCAGGGAATCGCCCCTCTGGCCGCTGATGGGCTGCGGGTGGGGGCAGGGCATGGGGCCAAACACCCACCCTCTTGGGGCTGTTCCAGGGACTGAGGCGCTGGGGTCCTCTCTCGGGGACCTGGAGGCTCTGCAGGGAGGAGGGGTGGTCGCCGGCCCTTCACCTCTGCACGGTCCAGCGCCCTCATCTGGGAAAGGGGGCTGCTCACAGGACTGACCTGGGGTCCGGGAGCAGCCGGCCCAGGCCCCTCACAGGAAGGGCCTGATGCTTGTGATTACTGCTGCCTAGAGGCCTGTGCTTCCAGGGCTGGCTTTAAACCCCGAGGAATTCTCGGCCGTCTGGGTGCCGTCTCCCCTGGGACACCCACCCCGCCCCTCATGAGACGAGCTGTTAACTTTTAAAAAGGGCTCCATGCCGTCACAGACTAGCGCGGGGCACCATGGTGTCCTGGGCGCTGCAGGGGCCCTGGGGGCACGGTGGGGGCCACAACAGAACACCCCTCTGTTCTCATGGTTGGTGGAGGGCATCAGAGATCTGAGCTCCTGTCAGTGAGTCATTAGGCCGCTGAAGGGCACAAAGCAGGGGCGTGATAGAGGCCCTGGGGCCCCTCTGAGGAGTGACATTTGAACAGAGACCCGAACAAGGGAAGTCGGGGGGGTGACCCTAGGTGTAAAGGTGCGACACGCGGGGCATCTGTGGGCACCCAGGCCAGGCGGGGGGCCCCGGGCATGAGTTGGGAGCAGCTCGGCCGGCCTGTGAGGCTACACAGGGGGACGGAGGTGGGCAGGGGGCCGAGGTGAGCTCAGCAGGGCGGCCCAGTACCGGCCCTCCGCCTGCAGGGGCAGCCAGCCGATGAGGCCGGCCCCTGGACACCCAAGGCCCCGTGCTGAGGCTGCAGCTGGGACTCAGATTCCCTCCCCCAGGTTGGGGTGCAGCGCAGAGGGCCTTGGGCAGGTTGCCAGTGGGGAAGCCGAAGGCCTGGGTCGGACCCGAGCTCAGGGCTTCGGCGTTTACCTCTCAGAGCCGAAGTGGGCATGCCGCTGCCTCGTGCAGGGACTGAAAGGAGGAAGAGGGGTCCCAGCTGTAGTGTCCGTCCTCTCAGCTACCCCCACCGGAGCCCGGGGTTGACCCGGGAAGAGGTGAATCATCCAGGGGTTATCAGAGACCGGGCTGTGTGTTCACTACTGGAC
>PVIJ01014196.1:0-41844 GCA_004024925.1 Scalopus aquaticus | reverse complement strand
GTCTTTTTTTACCTTTTTAAGTTTGAAGTCTATTTTATCTGATATAAGTATAGCTGTTCCTGCCTTCTTTCTTGGTCCATTTGCTTGTAGGATTGTTTTCCATCCTTTAACTATTAATCTCTGTTTATCTTTTGCAATTAAGTGTGTTTCTTGTAGACAGCAGAAGGTTGGGTTCTGTTTTTTGATCCATCTTGCTATGATGTGTCTTTTAATTGGTGTGTTTAGTCCATTTACATTTAGAGTTAATATTGATATACTGTCATTTTTTATTTTATTTATTTTTTGTCTTTTTGTGATTCTAGTCCTTACCTAATTCCGTATTTCCTGGTCTTTCCTCTGTTGGTTTTGTCTTCATGGTTTCTTGTAAGTTTTGGAGTGGGGGTTTGGTAGTGATGAATTTCTGTAGTTTCTGTTTGTCAGAGAAGGTCCATATTCTTTCTTCATAGAGGAAGGCGAGCTTTGCAGGGTAGAGTATTTTTGGTTGACATTTGTTGTCATGTAGTATATTACATATGTGAGACCACTTCTTTAAACACTTATTATTGTGTGGTCACATGAAATAGTACATATAGAAGCATTTCAGATATAATCCTGTGGAAATGTAAGTTAAGGATCATAATTGTAGACTGAATGCTTTATACTTTACACATAAGCCTTGTGCATTTATTATTTGTTTGTTAACCTATAAAGTAAAGTTAGCTATAACTTATAGCCAAATAAACTGGAAGGTTAAGATGTTAAGAATCTCCTCTAAATATTACACAGCTTTTATGTGGAAGTCAAGGAACAGCCTTAATCTTATTTCAAATCTGGGACTAGCTCCTCTTATTTCTTTATCTTTTCATCTATTCCACATGATTCATGCAGCAATTGTCTACCATTCATCTAAGCTAAAAATGTAGATGACATTCAGTTTTAAAAGTTTTAGTCCCTTTTGTCTCTTCGGTACTGCTGTAATGTACAGAATGTCCTTAGTAATAAGAAATCATCTATTTTACACATCCAGTGTATTGACATTTGTAAGCCCACTATATACTTCTATATTTTGCTATCATCGTCTTTCACATGAATGTATTGGATTTTGTTCTATTCAGAAGGAATGTAGTTTACTGTCTGTAATCAATGCTGAAACAAGTTTTACCAAAAAGATTGAATTTTTTCTAATACCACATGGAGCAAAAATCTTCCATACTCATCTGAAATTTGGATTGGACTTCAAGCATGCGATTCACATCTCCTTCTCTATAAGGAGAAGCAGGTTTTACAATGCCCACAACTTGATTCACCAAAGGTTTGCTCATATTGTAAATCTATAGTTATGGAAAGCTGCTACAAGAAATTATCTTAGTCTTTTAGAATGCTATAATAAAATGCTGTAGACTATAAGTAATAGAAATAGGTATAGATTTGAATCCCTTTCTGCTTTTCAGTTTTATCATCTATAAAATGAAGATAATGATAGACCCTACTTATAGGGTTGTTGTGATGATTATAATAGTAATTATAAGTATGTAGAGTAATGCTGAACATAGCAAGCATTGGTGATGGCTAGGTATTAATGTCATTAAGATACAGTGTTGCATCCTTTCATTATAAAAATCATTCTCACCTCATTTTTCTCTACTTGTTTCTTCCCATCACCCTACTCATATTTTGGCGATCTGAAACAGGTCTTTATTTGCAAAATATTCTTTCTTCTCTGTTATCATTAATGGGCCCTATAATACATAAAGTTCAATGTGTGTTTCCTTTAGTGTATCACTCGCTTATAACTCCATATTCTTCTTCCTAGCCTTGGAGCAGGAATCTGCTGTATTTTGAGTCTTTGATCATCAGGATTCTTTGCATATTCTGATTTTCTTTCTAAAAGGTTAACTAAATAGTGAAAAGTTTACAAATCACAACTCTGTACTGACAATCCTTTTATAGGCTAGAAGTGGAATATTTCATAATATCGCAACGTGTAATATAATTATATGTAACCCGAGGTTGTGTATGTAACACAGGTATATGCAAAAAAGGGTAGCATTGGTAATATGGATGTAGGCAATATTAGTTAGTATATGTAATGTAGGTATATATAACATTAAACGGTATACATTATGCAAATATATGTAATACAAAGTAGTATATGTAATAAAGATATATATAAAACAGATTAGTACACATACCACAGGTATATATAATAGAAAGTATTACATATAATACAGGTATATACAACACACCATAGTATATGTAATATAAGTATACATAATATAAGGTAATGCGTGCTAAGTGGCAGTTGAGCTGTGCACACAGTGGGGCTACAGGAGGATAAGTGCTGGGGAGTTCAAAGTGACCTGGGCAACTGGGAAAAATGATATTGAAAAAGTGTGTAAAAAGATCACTTTCGCTCATGAAAGGTTGGCACTCATTCCAGTCATTTAGAGATGCACAAAGGAGAAATGCATCAAATTTATGTAGTGTTGGAGGAAAATCTCTAAATATTCTATAAACACGTCCAATGTTTTGACTTTAAGCTTTAAGTTATTGTCTCAGCTTCACCTGTCACAAATGAGCATCATGCCCCTGCCACATGTCCACACGCACGGGCCTCCTACTCTGATCCACAAGCACCACAGTGCATCCCATTTTCAACCCAGAAACTGGTAAATTATCCATGACTTTGCCCTCTTGTAGCTCTGGGTCTAATCGATCACAAAGTGCTATTGATTCTCTTAAATATCTCTCAAATCTCTCCACTATTCTCTGTCTCAAGTGCCACTACTCAATTCAGTCACTAATTTTGCTTCTGGATAATGGGAACTATAATACTAATTGTTCTCCCTAAGTCTATTCTCTACCTATGCTTATTGCAGCTATAACTTATAGCCAAGAAGGGTGCTTCTGAAATATAAATCTGTTTGCTCTTTGAACATAGGCAAAAGGGCTACTTCTTTCAGGGAACACATCAGCACAGTGGAATAACTCAGCCTCTGTGCCCAGTGTTCTGTGTCCAGAGGGCACTCATAATGGACTCAGTGGGTAGTTCCGCATAAGGTGAGCAGGTAGTGCATTTCCATGAGAAGTTGGAACAGCAGAAATTGAGTGGATTTCTTGCTGAGCACCTCTGCTATATTCCTAGAGGCTCCCAGACAAAGAGCAGAACATTTCACCTTTGTGCATCTCTAAATACAGAAATACAGAACATTGAAGTAGGGTTGATATTCTTTAGTTTGACTTCTTTGGTGGAATATTAAAATATCTTTATTTGCATTCAGCAGCTGGGGACAAATGGGGTATACACAAATATATAATTAGTGATTTAGTACATTCTCGTGATTAGTTTTTTTCTGCATGGGATGCTCTCTCATATCTTCCCCATCCAAAAAAATTACTTATTTTTTTACAATACTCAGCTTAAAAGAATACTTTCTCTGATCAATCTTTCTGATTTCCTTCACCCCCACCCTTGACAGATTTAGGGACTTGTCTGTTCTCCCACAGTGCTCTGCTCTAGTTCTGAGACAGGGTTGCATCACAAAACTTTAGTCTATGTGTGCCCTCCATGTGTTTCACACCTCTGCTTGCTCACTGACACCCAAGGACCAGGTTCCTGCACCAACAACCACTGCAGAGCTGAAACAAAGACTTAGAGGCTGGCCTAAGGCAAAGAGAGGAGGACTTGTGTGAACACTTGTGGAAGGAAAGCTGGGAATGAAATTGCTGGTCATATGGCAGATCCATTTTTAGTGTTTTGAGGAACCTTCACATAGTTTTCCATAGGGGCTGGAGCAGTCTATGGTCCCACCAACAGTCTTAAGAGGGTTGTTTTTTTTTTTTTTTTTGATGGGCCTTTCTTACAGGTGTGAGGTGGTATCTTATTGTGGTTTTGACCTGCATTTCGCAGATGATAAATGATGATGAACATTTTTCACATGTCTGTTGGCCATCTGCATGTCTTCTTTGGAGAAGTGCCTATTTAGCTCTGTGGTCATGATGTATGTGTGTTTATGTTGAAGGGAGGAGTTCATGGGTAACGGGAAGGTGAAGCAAGTTCAATTAAGCATTTATTTGAATTTCAGGATTCCTTTCTTTTTCTGAAAGGATCAGATTACTAAAAAGAAGCTCAAAAATACAAGTGTTAGCACTTTAATGAGCAGTACCCAGGGGCCCCAAAATGTTAAGGGGTGCATATTCTTAAAAGGATTAGGCTATCCATGTGCACAAAATCAAAGGAAACATACTCCTAGTATGATAGATTTTTAATAGAATTGATGTATACACACACACACATTGAGAGAGAGAGAGAGAGAGAGAGAGAGAGAGAGAGAGGCTTTAAATATTAGTTTCCAAATAAAACTCCAGAAATTACCCATCTCCTCATTGGCAAATGCCCAGCCAGGCAGGCTTGGCCTAAAGCAAGGCCACTGAAGCCTGAGAGCTTGTCAGATGTCTAAGGTATCTTCTAGTGGGGAGCCAGAGAGCTGGACCAGAAAGGGAGTCTCAAAATTCAAGATATGTCACATCAAGCTAATGACTATCATTTTTTCTCAAGGACCAGAAGCAACTTAGTCTCCCCATGTGTCTCTTCCAAGTATCTTTCCAAGAGTCTCTACATGTCTCCCCTCCACATGTCTCCTCCACATCCCCTTCTTCTTCTTTGGTCCACCTCCCTTTATATATCCATCTTTCTCCTCCCTGGCTGCCCCTCATTCAGGAAGTCTAGTTGATGGGGTACTGGAACTTGTAACCCGAGGTGACAACATGTAAGTGGGTTTGGGTAAAATGGTGCCTCTGCCTTTCATAGTGGTGTATCTATAACAGAAGTCTTTCTGACAAAGAATTGCTTAAATGCAAATGAAGGATTCTGTTACAAGCATGAACTAATATAATGGAAGGTGAAAAAGATGGACATGACTGCATTAGTGAGCAGAACAGGATCTCCTTGTGGTATTCTAGTGCAGCTGATTAATATTTAACATATATTATCAAAAATTTTTTAAAAAGCCTTACTTTAGAGTTCAGTATTAGATAAAATCTTCAGGGAACTTAATATGTTTTCAGGATGAAAAAAATCCTAAAAGTTTTAATTTGTAAAACAGTTGCTTGAAAACCAATTCTAAGTTCTTGAATTTGGCAATGTTAGGGAAAAGAACAGTGCATAATTTGAAAACAAATGAGTGTGTGACATATCTTCTTTTATGCAATAGAACTAATATGTGTAATCACCTTAATTCTTACATGTATGAATACATTGAAAGTAGAATTAATTGCAGAACATATTAGGGTGTTAATTATTTTCCAAAATGATACTTTCAAAGAAGAAATCAAACAAATGATGCCTTCTGGTTAAAATCCATTATTTGATTCTATCTCTCTAAAGAATGGGATTGGAACAACCCTTTGCTCTCAGAGAGCTGGTTCATTTAACCTTCATCATAATCTCACACTCTCTATGGCTCATATTTATTCATCATTGACTATGTGGCAGTCTCGTGTAGCTCATAGAGGCCTTGGGCACCGCTGTAACTATACACTTTGGCAGTCACAGACCTGTTTCTTTAAGGCAAATTATGACCTTGCCTTTTGTGGGTATTATCTGAGTTCATCTCTTTGCATGAGATTTTCTTATATGTCCGAATGTTTGAAGGGCCATCTGTTTGGTATGTTTCTTAATTAATTTTTTAAACTTCATTATCTTTTACTTACTTGGTTTCCAAAGTCAATTATCACTATAAATATGTACAATGGAGATGTGAGCCCGATATAAAAACCTTGAACTATCTGCTGTTCCTCTTACCATTGAAAGGGGTCCCAAAGACTTGACAGAATCTATCTGTACTATTAAAAAATGTGAAGGAAAAAATGAGTGAATGAGAAGTTGTAGAATTATAAAGAAGATGATGTAGTGATTTGAAGAGAGCACTCTTTGCAGCATGATTTGAAAATCACCTTGACTGAAGGAAGTTGAGGGGAGACCAGAAAGGGGAAAATAGTTAAAACTCACATACCATTTAAGATTTTAGCAGTAAACGAAAAGCTAAATGGACTGAATGAAGCAGTAGGATCTTGGAGTAGTGCTTTTAAATTTGGATAGAACTTTGGTATCTTACTGAACAGAAAGAAGAGAAAGAGAAATTGAAGAAAAAAGAGAAAAAAAATACTGGTAAGTTAATGGGCAGCAAGGTGCCTTAAGCTTTTCAAGGGAGTGAGTCTAAGGAGCATGGTGGACAATGGAGGAATATTTACACTTCTCCTGTGGGAAGCCAGTTTTTAAGTGTTGTTCAAATGTCACTGAGTCAGACTCCTCTAGTTAAACTACACCTTATTAGTATTAATTAGGTGGGACCTTATTAGGGTATTGAAATTCTGTGTTATTTTCCCTGTGTCTTTATTGTAGGGGAATACACAGAGTTACAAAATGAGCAGCGACTTATGTCAGGTTGGTCAATCACGTAATACTAAAACTTGAGAGGCGTGGCTACAGCTCTCGTGCACACAGTTTGCTCATAACTCTTCCCTCTCCTTAAAACACCAGTGGGGCTGTATCTTTTTACTTTTACAAGCATCAGACTACTCTCTAGTAACTTCTTTTCCCTGCAGGACTACCTTTAATGCTCGTTGTATTTATCTTGGTTTTGCTTGTAGAAAGCATCCCTGGGAGACGACCAGAAACACACACTGAGGTTTGCCTTGGGGCTGCACTGCCAAGGATGCTCCTGGCTACAGCTTAGATCACAATGCAAGGAAGCACTGCCCACTTTTGAAAGATAAAACCTCTTTTCTGAGTAGCTTTTATACAGTCAAGTAGAGGCTAGCACATAGTCATAATTGATCTTTTTCCCAAGTACAATTCTTTTGAGCATTTTGAGTCTATGACTGTTACAAAGTGGATTTCTGTTTTCAAAACAAATTTGACAAGATACAGATGAATGACAATGAGGTGAATGGGCCTACTTTTTCAATCATTGTAAAATAATGAGTTTTTAACCTTGTAAGATAACTAATTTTGATTGTATGGGAGGACTATCCTTTAAGAGGAAAGGATTTCTGTTTTTTACTTTAAAGGAAGAAAAGCTTATTCTAAGCTCTGAATTTCACAAATAAACACATTACTATTTATAAGCCCAGAATAACCTTGGTGCTGTTACCATTAACAGAGCAGAAGCAGAGTGCAGGAAAAAATAAGGTATGGTCAAATACAATAAAAACTTCATATGTCTTTGCAGACCAGAATCTCTATATAGGCAAGAAAGATCCTTCTGCCTTGTGAACTATCACTAGAAACTTTATCATGTATAATTACTCAAAAGAAAGAAATTTGAGGTTAAAGAGAAATATAAGTTACAGTGAATTGTCCAATCGCAAAGAGTCGTAATATGGACTTTTTTTAAAATTTGTATTACTTCAGAGGAAAAAAACCACATAGATAATAGCTGTCATATTCAGTGGTTTTCAAAGTGATATCAGTAAACCTGGCATCAATTTGGAAGTCACACTGGGCTGTGTTAGGATAGTAATAGCTGCCACTGGGTGTCTGTGATGACCTAGACTCTGTGACATGCACTTGAATTTTGTTATTTTCATTTTTACAATAACCTTAGAAGTTGCTTATCCATTTCATACATGAGGCAGCGGGGTTCAGAGAGAAACAACGGTCAGATATTTCGTATGAGGAAATGCCTGCATCGGAATCCCAGTGCTCTTTCCTGTGTCTTATGCCTGATTCTTTGGTAGGACGTTGCTTTATGATGAAAGGTTAAGGTAAAGTGGTATAATATACAGAACAAAGTAAGTCAAATGAACAAAGACAGTTCATTATTACACAATTAAATTTAAACATTTAAAACAAAAAAATTGTACTTTGAGATGAAGTTAAATGTTCAAATGGTATTGTTGTATGAAAAGAAAAAAAAAAAGACTTGTGGAGAAGCCTTGAACAGATTGAGGTTACCAAAACAGAATAACTGGACTCCTTCCTTTTTGGCTCCCCCTTTATTCACTCTTCAGGTCTCTTCTCAAGCAAATCACCTTTGCTCTGAGTCTGGTGTAAAGACTCATTAAAAATCTCTCCCAAACGCAAAACATAAAAAAGTATATCCTCCCCAGCAAAAGAAGACTTTTCTGCTGCCCCTTCCACACTCCTGTGGAAATCTAAATTCTCTTTCCACTTTGTCCTTATTTATAAATGAAATAATTCTTTTCATGTTAGAGAGTTTGCTGCTAGTAACTCTGAAGAAAATAGACCTAGATTGATAAAATTTGTACTAAATATTCCATCTTATTTCAGTCCTTACATTTCACGAACTCATCTAAACCAGATTCTGTGCCAAAATTCTATCTACATCATGTTCTCCACTATGAATAAAAAAAAAAATAGTGTTTTCAGGAATGTACTTGTCAGGAATCATATAATTGCTTCTTTTTTGGAGGATAGGAGGAGTTGAGTCTTCTTTTGCCACCAACTTCTAATATTGATTGATAAATTTGATAAAGACAACATTGGAGAATAAGCTCCTGTATCTAAATTAGCTAAAGAACTGATAATTAAAGCTCTCTCATACTACTGTGAATCGCTGTCTCTTTTATTTTGCAATAGCTTAGGAAACTTTTGGTTTTGATGGGTGGGAGGCATAATGGTGCTCACAGAAGGATTTGCTAAATGATATGTTATCATCTTCTAGTACAGTCTGCAATCTGACTTTACACTCTGATTTCACACTTCCAGGAATTTTTATCAGCATTTTTTTGTTAAGAATGGAGTACTATATCACTTGAAACCAAACTGTTAAGCCAAACTGTGAACCAGTTATTTGGTCTATTCTGATCAGATTTCCTTATGGTCTATAGTTGTACATTTGCAACAAAAGTGCTTGCAGTCAAGAACTTACTGTGAATCTACCTGGAATCCTTGAAATGCGTTGGCTGACCTTTTTGAAGACACACATAGTTTGCTAGTAGAAAATGAATATAGACCAAGTTTCTAACCTCTAACTCTCATCTTTGTGTTCCAAACTTCAGTTCACCAGATAAATAATCCTTTCCAGAATCATACTGGCAGGCCTACATTTCTGTTTTCTTCTTTAGAAAAACAAAGAAGTCTGGCTTGCTTCTTTCATTATTCACAAGTGAAACCTCATCATCTATGTTATCAGATTTCTCTGAGGAGAGTCTTCACACACGCTAAAATTCAGCATCAGGCATGTGTGAACAAGTTTTCTGTCCTATTAGGATTTCAGCCTAGACAACGCCTTACGGGACATGATGGCTTCTCTTGAGAAGAGCGGGGCTTCTCTCTAGTGTGAATGGTGTAAGGGTGAGACTACAGATGACTGATACCTGAAGCAGCAACCGAGTCTACTGTTGCCTCTTAAGGCAGCCTATGGGATTTTCCATCTTGCTTAAAGCTCCCAACAAGTCACATCTCAAAAAGTCACAAGTTAGAGTCACAGTGTTGTTATTTCCAAGTACTTGCTCACTTGCTAAAACACAAGCAGGAGATTCACAAATAGATTCTTCTCAGACCAGTTAATGTTTGCGCTGACGGCAGCAGGATGAGGTCAGCCAGACTGTGGGTGTGGGGCCCACATGATCCAGGTTTAATCTCGGGTTTGACCGTTTCCTCTTCCTGTGGCAAAAACTGCCTAACTGTTCTGAGCGACACGATTCACCTGGAAAACAGCATGTTTCTCATGGGGTCATTTGGGGATGACTTGGAGATAGATCATACGTAGCACATGTGCAGTAAATGTTATTATATGATTCCAATTATAATTCCATCATTATAATATTATTATAATGTTCCATTATAATGCATATTATAATATTCCATTGTTTTATGATTCCAATCCACTAGGATTCTAAAGCTTTTTCTGTGTTTTGAGACGATGATACAACAGGTTCATAGAAACACTGTATTCTTTAAAGAGTCAGGAAAAACACACGTGTATTTTCCTCCCCCCCCCATACACACATATGCCACTTAGTTGAATGTAAATTAAACATAACCCTGACATAATGGGAGTAATACAGCCTGTCTGATCTCGTAGTATAATTCACCTCTCTGGCTTATGTTGTAAAATGAGAGGGTGTGAGTCTGTATCAAATGTCCATTCTTGTGATATTATGAGGGTATTTGCAGATTGCTCACAGATCTCAGTTATTCATTCTCCTTATTTATTTACTTGAAGTGGTACACAATGCAAGATGCATTTATATTTTGCCTGAGAATGGCATTTTGTATTTTCACATATATATGAGTATGAAATTTTGGAGATTTGCTTTACACAAAACAATGAAACAGCACCTGGAGCATTTCCTTCTGCTTTCTGCTCAAGTCTGATCCTGGTTTCCTACCCTCTGTGGAATCACTGAATCATGTCTCTTCCTAATGACAAGTAGGGGATTAGCCAAACTTCTCTGCACTCTCTTTCTCTGTCTTCCTCTTCCTTATCAGTGAGTTTTCTCATCGCTGCTCTCCTCATTTGGGGAAGGTAATAAAGTACTTTGGTTTAAACTTATCCTGCTGATTTGTAGACTGCTTGTGGGAATAAAAGTCAGAAACACTGAACAATATTAACAACCAGCTATTCTGTTTAATTATATTAGTGTGAACCAAGAAAGATAGTCGATCAAGTTCTTTTTCAAAGCACGACTATTTTTTACACTTTGTTTTTGTCTCCTTGTGGCTGATTTCTTTTATAGAATTGAAGTAGCATCTCTGTTATCCTGAGACTATATACTTTATTCCCTCCTTGTTATATCACATGCCAAACTATTATTATGAGTACAGTAATGAACAACATAAATCCTCTTACTGTAGACAGATAATCTGTACTCCATGAGATAATTATCAGATCACATGGGAATTTGTTTTTAAACTGACTTCCTAATGATGGCTCTTTTCTCTGAAGATGCTTCATCACATCTAATAGAATGTAATCACAAACCATGGTGGGATGGGGAGTAGTTGCTTAAACTCCATCTCCTAAGAGGAAAGGAAAAAGGAAAGTTAATTATATCTAATGGACCTTGATCTCCCAAAAGGATAGTCCTTCCCACCTGACAGAAAACAGTAGTTTGAGAAGCCAGGAAATCTGATAAGTAGCTTAGCTGTTTTGTAGGAGGTGAGTAGTCCATTTGTATTTTATGTCAAGGTTACTGTCTCAATGAGAAGCACTCAGAATTGCATATTTCTTAAAGAAAAAGTGACAAGCAGAGTAAGGGCAAAAACTAACACTAGAAAAATAAGAGGAAATCTTTTGAATCTCAAATTGTATGCAGTTCATAAATACAAGTTTTCATTTAATTGTGAGAACTATCTTAAAGATTTTACATATTGGCAAAAATAGCAGATAATGAACTATTGATCCAAACGATTAAAAAAAGCAGATCTTAATTAATTTGTCTGTTTCCCATTGGAAGTTGCATTGCTCTCCTAGGAGGAAGAGCCAATCTACTGACCCACCCCCCAAATCCCTCTGACCCACATTTTATACAAGAAAGGGAAAAATACTGAACATACTATAAAAGCCCAGTTTGCATTAAAAAAATAATCTTGATAGGAGTAGGGGTAGGTCTTCACAAATCTGATGTCATTGTCATGATATTCTGCCTGTGACCCATTTTAAGTTTTATCAGCACCACATGTAAAAAATAACAGTTGAATCTTTCACCCAGAAACAGATGCTTGCCATACGGTGTTAAAGGCAGTGCAATAGGTTGTATCTTGCTGATAAGAGACAGAAATACAGGTGATTTTTCCTACAGTGTTTTTATTTTTTCTAATTTCTGCAGTGAGTTGAGGTCAGATCTTAGTGGGGATTCTCTTTTGAAGAGAAGTGGACAGTTTTACTTCTAGTACCCTAACCAAATTTAGAATTCTAATTTGGATACTATCAGAGTCAACCATAATAAGTAAGTTTATTATGACCTGGAAAAGAGAAATTCATTATCTCTATAACTTAAATTTCATTTTAACACACCTGCCCACTTAGTAAACAGCTATCCATTGTACAGCTGCTGTCTGTCAGGCACAGTGTCCAACACTATGGGATCAAAATATGAATTGGTCACCAATTAATTACTTAAGATAAATAAATAAGCAAATCAGATCTACATCCAAAATATAATAAGCCCTAATGCCAACATAGAATCACAATGCTAAGGGAGAACAGAGAGCACAGGAGAATCTCAATTATCAAGGAGGTTTCCTTAGGATCTGAGCAGACATTAATTTGACAAATTGGAACAGGCCATGCCTTATACAGCCAGGTTGATTGTATGAAGGTTGGATCTTCATGACTCATAAGAGAGGTTCAAAGCACTTGGGTCTTATCTATTTAGAAATTGGAAATATTGAGATCCTCAGAGATCAGGTTAGAGAAACAATATCCATCAGTGAAGGGACTTGTGTGTTAATCTGAGAGTGTGTATATTATCAAGAAAACTTTGGGGGTCATTGAAGAACTTGGAGGAGATTGACATTATGACCTACGTGCTTTATGTTGGTGAGGATGTAGTGACAAAGGAAATCTTATTCAATGTCAGTAGAATGCAAGTTAGTGCGGCCTATGTGGAAAATGGTACAGAGATTTCTTAAAAAAATAAAAACAGAAATTCCATATGACTCAGCAATACCTCTACTAGGTATTTATTCTAAAAATATGAAAACTCTAATACAAAAAGATTTATGTATGCCTGTGATCATAGCAGCATTGTCTATAATTGATAAGTTATAGAACCTAAGTGCCCTTCAACAGATGAATAAAGAAATTGTGGAATATGTTATCAGTGGGAAGCTACAGAACTGTTAAGAAAATGATATAGTGTCTTTTAGGACAAAATAGAAGAACCTCAGGTGATTATGTTAAATAAGTCAAAAAGTGAAAGACAGGTATTAGATGGTATCACTTTTCTGTGGAATATAATACATACCAAAAAATGTACCCAGGCAAAATACAGAAGTAATAAATCTTGGACTTAGTAAGAGAATTTAATGGCTACCAGAGGGAACAAGGATGGGTAAAGGAGGCAGGTTGTGTATTAAAATGGGTAGTTTGATAGAGGGTGAATGGAAAATATGCATGTATGGAGGAGCAAAAATGTAACCGAAAAATTAATTTAAAAAAGATAAATAATTTAATTAAATTAAAAAACCCTCTACTAGAAAAAGACATATAAAGAATCCAAATTGTAAATGAAGTAAAACTATCTCTATTTGCAGATGACATGATAATATACACAGAAAACTCTAAAGACTCCACTAAAAAACAATTAGAAACAATAAATCAGATAAGTGGCAGACTACAAAATCAATAGACAAAATCTTTTGTGTTCCTATATGTAAATAATGTACTAGAATAGAAATTTTACAAAATCCCATTACCAGTAGCATCCAAACATATTAAATATGTTTCTGTTTCAAAAAAGAAATTTCCTTTGAATGAAAAGAGAACAAAAGGAAGTAACAAGGTTTATGATTGAATATTGTGATCCCTTTAACAGCCACATGTGAACCACAACTACCCTAAAGCTTTATTCTGGTTGGGAGGCCCAGTGAAGCGGTAAATGCACTGCACATCCCAGGACTGGCTGGGTGCTCCCAGTTTCACACTCTTCTGTGTTGTTACTTTAAGCTGGGGCAATCACTGACTGCTGTGAAATCTGAGATTGTGCTGTTAAGTCTGATAGTGCTGGCCCTGCAGGGAGAGGGCAAGCACTAATCTAGAAGTAGATCCATATGTCTTTCATCACCATATGGTTGTAGGAGTATATGGAAAAAAATACTCAGGGGTAAGAAATAGAAGTATGTGTTTGGGGGTTACTATTTGTCTTTTTTTTTAATTTATTTTTATTTATTTATTCATACAAGAACTGGGTGTAGGCCAGAGGTGTGGGGAGATGAGAGGACTCACCAGAGACAGAGTGGGGAGCAGAACAGGCAGATCGACTGAAGTGCACTGCTGAGGGGAGCAGCGGGGAGACAGGAGAGGTCTGCTGCGCCATGTGGGTTAGCTTCCTGGTAGAGAATTGAACTCATGCCTCAGTAACTAGCAATAGGTTGATAGTGCTGAGACTTTTAACCCCTGTGCCACCAGGGAGGCTCACAAATTGTCTTTTTATATAGGATTGTCAGGGACAAAGTCACAGATGAAGTGACTTTTGAATGGGACCTGAAGGAAGAGTGAGATAGCACCATCTAGGTATCTGAGAGAAGAGAGTTCTAGGTGATGACTACTTTCACTTTGCTATTCCACTTTGTGATGCTGAGATAAAGGGTATTTTTCACTGATATAGACCAGCAAACTATGACAGTTATACATGTTTTTATAAACAGTGTTTGATATTATGTTATTATATAAGATTATAACATACTCACCTTAGTTATAATCACCATCTGTCCAACCTCCGTATTTACCAACAGAGCTTTATCACCTGCATTGGACTGGAGAAGGACTTTATTGGTATGGAACAGGACAGAAGGACATTGACATTCAAGGTGGTTATATAGTTAAAATTCCCCTGTCACGTAATATTTTATAAACCTAGCTTTTCTCCATCCCAGCATCAAACAGTGGCAAGGTTAAAACAAGTTTGATCTGGGCAGGGGTGGTGATGGTTCTTCTAAGTTGTATCCTATTTTGACTAAGCCATTTCCATAAATTGATAATTTGTGTGAAAATATTTAGTGATATCCATCTCAACCTATGTCTTGAAGGAAAATAGCTGAACGCCAGATTTTATAGAAGTGTCTTAGGATGCTGCATTTTGAACTCTTTGTTCTCTGCACTCCTGAGAAATGAGATTTTGCTAAATTTTCCTAGTTATAAGTTCAGGTTTTGCTAGTCCAATGTTTATTCTAATTTTACTAAGTGTCTTAAATCCATTTCCATCATTCTCCTTCAATCACCTATTCTTTAATTTCCGGGGGTATTTGGCTTTAGTATCGTACATCTAGGTGAACTTTCCAGCAAAAGTCCTGCTCCTGAGACAGAAGTCTCTTTGGATGTACAGCTTCTTCTAAATAGAACACTTCATTTTCTATCATTTGCTTCCTATTCACTGTTGAGTTTCCTCTGAAACTCTCTAATACTTTTTAGCCTATATTCTGTTAAATTGAAAAATCACTATCATATAAAATTTTATGCATCCAGCATAGATAATATATTTAAACCGTTAACAAAGATGTTATCTTTTTGTCAACCGAATGGTGAAATTGTTTCTGGTTTTGATAAACATATATACATGGGTATGTCAACATTTTCATTTCAAGTATGTTATTAGTAAACAAGATAGAGAGACAGAAGATGATTCAGACCTCCAAAGGCCAAACAAAGAAATAATTACAATTCCAGAGCAGTAGCAGTAAACACTTCCTTGTAGCCTTATTCCAGTGTCAGCACTTCATTTTAATGATAACTGGATCTCTGCTGTTCATTGTGAAATCCTTGAATATACTTAACAACGGACTTAGGGTATATTGAGTTTATGGGGATGATCAAATGAAACCTGCAAATGTTTTGTAGGGAAATTGTACAGATTATATGAACGATATTCATTCTAATTTTGGACTAAGCAGTAGCAGGCAACTGTAAAGATTTGAATAGAACAGTGTTTAAGGAGGTACGGTTGTGCCTGTTATCATTCTTCATCATTGTCAAGTATCTCCCCTATTTAGCATATTTCTCTTAATTCTTGATTAACAGCTGTCAGTGTTCTCCCTGGAGTATGCTCACACTAATGTGATCATTCAAATAGCACGTTGCAGTTTGCAGGGCATTTTCTATGTGTATTATCTTTTTAACTCTTTCAACAACCTCAGACATTATGTTGATTATTTTATGTATGAGGAAATAAAGTCTTAATTAAGTTGACCCAAGATAGGTAGATCTTTGTGATACTAACATATGGGACTAAGTTCCATCCATATCCCCCAGCAGAAATCTAAACCTTGGCCATACTTACATGTGGTTCATTTTTTAGTGGGTGGCACCTATGCGGAGACCTGCATAGGTCCTGTGAGTGTGTTAATAAGCCAAAAGGAAAGAGAAAAATATTGAATGGTCTCACTTATAACAGGAATATAGGGAAACCAAATACAAGAGCATCAACCAGCGAGAGAGGGGGGAGGATTGGGGCTCAGAACGGGGGAGAGGGGAGCACAGGGGACTGTGGTGACGGTTCACAGGTGAATTGGTGGTGGGAAACCTACGGGGAATATACAGTAATGTAAAAGACACAAATAAAAATAACAAAAAAAATAGTGTTTTTTTTTTGTGTGTGTAACACACACATCATACAATTCAACAACTTTTAAACGCCACAGGGACATGTAACCATCACATTGATCTATTTTATAACATTTTCGTCACTCCTAAGAGAAAACCTGCACCCTTAGTCCCCATTCCCCATCACTGCCATCTCCCTAGTCGTAGGCAACGTAACTAGTTTCTGACTGTTGTCTTTGCCCATTATGGACATTTGACATAAATAGATCACAACATGTATTCCCTTATGATTAACTTCTTTTACTTATAGTTTTTCAAGTTTCCTTTATGCTGTAACGTCGATCAGTAATTTCTTTTTATTTCTGAATATTATTCTCTTTTATGGATATATCTAAATTATCCATTCATCAGGTGGCTATTTGGGTTGCTTCTCCTTTTGCCTATTACAAATAATGCTGCTATGAATGTTTATATAGAAATGTTTGTGAAGACGTCCATTTTCATTTTTCTTTTCTTTTTTAAAGATTTATTTATTTATACATACAAGCTGGGGCATGGACCAGTTTGCGCTGCAAGCTGCAGGCATGGGGCGGTGAGAGGGTTCACCAGAGACAGAGTGGGGAGCAGAACAGGCATATCAGAAATCTGAGGGGAGCAACAGACAAGGCAGAAGAGGTCTGCAGCGCCATGTGGGAATCTCCCCGGCCGGGCGTCGAACTCGCATCGCCAGTGCCGACAGCTCCACAGCATAGTGCTTAACCACTGCGCCACCAGGGAGGCCCATTTTCATTTTACTTGAGTATACACATAGAAGTGAAATTATTTGATTTTACAGCAACTCTATGTTTAACCATGTGAGGCACTACCAGACTGTTTTCCAATACAGCTGCACCCGTACATTCTCACCAGTAGTATTTGACGGTCCAGCTTCTCTAATCCTTGTCAGTGCATGGTGTTGTCTGTCTTTTAGTATAGCCATCCTGGTGGGTCTGAAGTGATATCTCATTACGGTTTATTATTTGCATATCCTAAAGACTAATGTAAACATTCACCCTTAAAAAGATGTGCAGAAACATTAAAATGAGCCTTTAGATCTATTTTATTCTATTTTATGTTGATATTTTCATTAAATTTTTTTAAAAAAATACAATAATCTAATTTTACCCATGGACCTCTGGTTATTTTGGTTTTATAAAATATCATGTATTTTTGATAGATCATGATATGACTAAGCATTATTCTAGTGCTTACAAATGCAAGCATTGTTAGTTCTCTGTCAAAGAATTTATCACTTATAGTTTTATCAACGTCATAGCTAAGCTTGGTAATTTTCTGCTAATGAAGAGGCATAGTTATCCCTCAATTAAGAATGTTGTATCCTCTGATAAAAAAGAATTAATAAAGAATACCTTTAAAAACAGATTTTAGCAGATCAAGAACTTAGATTTATTATAGATTCGTTATTTCATTGTTTTTAAAATTTTTATTAAAATCTTTTATTAAGAGGTGATGGATTTTTACTGTCTGAGTCAGCTCAAAGGAAGATGTCTGATATAAAGCAATGGTGATGGTAATATTAGATAATACAATGTGATGAAACATCTAATTGAATGTTAAAAGTTAAGCCTTAGTGCAGAGAAAGTAATTTTGGGGCAATACTTTGAACAGTATATATGAATAAATGTGTAGCTTTATGTTATAAAAATGGCATTCACTCCCTGAGGTGACAAACTTTGATGCACTTGAGGCTTTGAGGAAAGGCTGAAGGGCAGAGTGTGAATTTGCTTTCAGTATGAACTCCAAATGCATATTTTAAGGTCTCAGGTGAATTTGCAGGAAATCTTGTTCTCAAATGAATAAAAGTACGCAAACACTTTTGCCTCAAAAATTTTTCAGAGAGCGGTATCTATGCCGTAAGGGGGACCACGTATTTCATCAGCTAAATCAGAGATGGCTCATAGGGCTTGAAGAATCAAGCTTTATATTTATGTATATTCTAAGAAAGGATTTCAGCTCCCAAGTGCATCAAGGATAAGAGTGACTGAAATTCAGATTTAATCTCATGATTTCTGGAGGATGAACTAAACCAATGACATGACCAAACTCAAACATTCCTAGCAAATCTGAGAAAATCAAGGCTATGAAGAAATGCTAAGGATTGCTTTGCTGGCATTGATCTTTGCTGATTTTATTTCACCACCATCTAATGCTGTGACTTTGAGCAAATTTTTCCATTTCTCTGCTACCACTTTCCTCATAAGGAAGATGGGGACAACTACAAGCAGGGTTGTCATGTGTATTAAATGGGATAATGTATATGCAAGGAATTTTTTCAAGTGCAACCTTCTCATTTTTTTTAGCATATATAAGCATTCAAAACAATAATAAATTGAGTACTTATTCTGCCCAGTACTTTTTAAATATCTTACAGCTATTGACTTATATAATTTTAACATCAACACATTAACCCTAACAAGAAGATACAATTATTTTTTAAAAATTTGTTTATTTATGCATCAATGCTGGGGTACAGGCCAGAGGCATGGGGTGGCTAGAGGCTTCACCAGAGACAGAGTGGGGAGCAGAACAGGCAGATGAACAGAAATACACTGCTGAGGGGAGCAGCGGGAGAGGCAGGAGAGGTCTGCCACGCCATGTGGGAATCTCCCTGGCTTGGCATCGAATGTGTTGCGGCTGCCGACAGCTCCACAGTGCAGCGCTTAACTGCTGCGCCACCAGGGAGGCCCAAGATACAGTATTTTTTAATGAAAACTTGAGGTTTTTAATGAGAAACTGATGTACAGAAAGGTTCATTATCTTAACTAAGGCCACACAGCTACCAAATGGTGAACCTAGTATGTGAAACCAGGTGGTAGTTTTTTAGAATTATATAATTACTCCCCAAATATATTGAAATCAATATAACTTTAGATTCATAACAAAAAACCTAGTAAATTTCAATATACAATCATTATTTTTATAACAAAAATTAAAATTACTCTCTAAAAAATAAGTTTATGGATAATAATATATCTTGGAAATAGAAGCTTAAAAACATGCTTATTTCATGGGTTTTTTAGTCATTGTGAGATGATTTCATGCAATGACATAATTTGTTTTCCGATGGATTATTTGATATTTGTTCCCAGAGGTCACATTATATGATTATTGTAGTTTCAATCAAATTATCTTGGATTTAACTCTCAGTAATTCTAAAGACAGGTAAGTTAATGATTCTAACAAATATATCATTTGAAAGCCAAGAACAGTCAACACACTACAGTGCTAGAATTAAAGAGGCTTGTCATGACTCAATCACAAAATCTTCCAACCTCGACTTAAGTGGATTAATCACCATGACACTGCAGGTCAAGTCCACACCCTAAAGTTCAGGCCCTCAAAGTGCACTCAAATAAAATTCTAGACTTAGGTTTAGGCTTAGTATCATGTAAATTATTTACATCTCTGCTCGTTTCCTCATTATTTTTCTTCAATTGCATTTAAGTAGATATCGGAATACATTGGGTAACAGTGTCTGCCTACTGGCGAACTGTAGGTGGAAGTCTAAAGAATTAAGTGACTAAAGCTGATTTGGGCAGGTTTATCATACAAGAGAAAGAAAAGGACAATTATAGATGCTTGAGGGCTATAGAATAGATACAGCTGAATCATTATGCTAAATTGGACACAGTTGCAGATTTTTGGATTATCTGTATTCAGATTACAGGATGTTGTGAAAGCCAATCCATGAGCTCTCTTGAGTTCAGAGTTGTTATTGAGTAAATTCTGTCTGTAGTGAGGTGAATAGCTCAACAGCCTGGATGAGGTATTGTAACTGCAGAGATAATTCCCTGTAAGTAATTTATGCTGTGAATGAATCTGGACAGTTTTTACTGGAGTCCCAATTAAAATAGAAATCATAACTGTTGCTTTACAAACCAAGTGCTCTAGAATTGAAACTCTGACATTATTTTACATGCATTTATGTTAATTTCCTGAGTTTTACTGCTCATTTTAAAGAAAAGAATTACTGCTGTAACATCTTTTAGCAAAATAGTATGGGAGACAAAGTTACTGAAGCTAAATATTATTTCAGTGGAGTTGTTATTTTTGAGCCCACAGGTTACCAATGTCTTTTCAAGAATCCCCTGTTCAGTAAACTCTTCATATGAATAGCACTACTGGTTCCTCAAAGCTCCTTTTGTCTAAATTTTCAGTATCTGTTTTATCACAAATGTTTTGATAAAGTATGTAGCAAACCCTTATATTAGCATATTTATAATAAAAGTATCAGGAGGCCTTTAATTAAGGTAGAAAAGAACAAGTCTAAAATAACACAATTAATAATAGTTTTTATTTTCCTCACATTTTGAGACCTGTAAGCATTATTATGATGGTCATTTTAATTTTAGTAATACTAAGAGTACCTTTTTTTTTAAAAAAAAAAAAGGTAAGAAAAGCATTTAAGAAATAAGAAGAGATACTATTCCTCTTTAGGTATTACTAAATCCTCTAATACAAATTCTGGTTATAAAAACAATTCAAAGTTTAAAGTATTTTCTACTGTAAGAGCAAGTCATGGGCGGTTTTTAGATCTAGTTAATGCTGTATCCCAAGTTATCCTATAATAATGCAAGCATAGATTTCTATTAACCAGACACTGTCCTTTAGGAAATATCCACCGGTTTTTGAACAAAAAAAAAAAAAAAAAAAAAGAAAGAAACTGCTGTGACATAGCATATAACTCTTCCCTTAAGTTTCCTTGGAAGTATGTTATGTTGAAAATAGGCAACTGTATGTTCTCCTGGGAAAAATGCTGAGTTAGTAGAAAAATGATGAAGAAGAGTTCAGAAAAAATTTGAACCAATATTCTTCTATGTTCCTCATGTTATTTAATATTTAGGAGCATTTTATGATACTCAAGACACACTTTCATTGTAAAACATGAAAAAACACAAAGGTGATAGGAAAAAAACACAAATAGAATAGAAAAATTTTTACCCCAGGGTGATGAAAATTGTGAATAAGACTGAGCATAGTATTAGTAAATATCTCTTCCTATATGATCTATTGTATATATAAATGTAAATTTAATTAATGACATTGTGTGCATATTTGGCAATAGTTTAGACTACTTATAGAACTTTAAAATGTATCCCATAAAATAATATATTTCTAAAATATACTTTTGTCCAAGTTAGCTTATTATATAAATGTGCCATAAATTAATAAATCAATCTTCTTGTTGATCATTTTGACTGTTCATAGTTTTCACCATTATAAAAATTATATGTAATTAAATTTAATGTTAATTATTAAGTAGTTAATCAGTATAAATTCCGAGAATTTAGAATTCCTACATGTGCATTTTTAAAGCTTTTGAGAGGTTTGAAGTTGTTCCCTGTTCTAAGCATAAGTCTAATAAATTTAGGTCACATACCTGTAATAAAAGGAGAAATTAATTATGTGAACAGAAATCTGACATCTTATTGTTACTTTGCTTCCCTTGAAAGCATTCCTGAAAATTGAATGTGCTGATAGGAGCTATCTGCTTAACTATTCCATCATCTGTTAAAGGCAAAATACCTGATAGGTACTGGGCATACAACAGTGATTAAGATTTGTAAATAAAGTCACTGCCTCATGGGGTTTACATTATAATGTGAAACATCTGTATGGCTCTATCTGTCTGTCTGTCTGTCTATCATCTGTCTATCAGTAAGAAATAAACAGGGATAAATTGGGTTTATCAATCTTGTGATGTGTCCCCAAAGTCATATCAGAATTACCCATCAGGACACTCCAAATCTAATATACACTTTTAATGAAAGTATGAAACTCCGGATTCTAGTAAGATTGGGATTCTTACTTGAAGAATCTCCGTAACAGTAAATGAGTGATAAGAGTGTCTTCAGGTATATCAAGGAAGGAAAAAAATGAAACATAGTATATAGATACAGCAGAAAAATGAAGAAAGTTTGAGAGGCACCAAAATCAGCTTTGAGCACCAATCTGAAAGAATACATCTTAGAAGAAATGTCTGTATTCACTGACCTTAAATCTGTAAATTTGTATCTTTCATCAAATTATGTATTTTAACCTATTTCTTCAAAATATTTTTTTTATTCTATTGTACCTTTCTTCCACTTTAGGTCTCTCTCTCTTTGTGTGTGTGTGTGTGTGAGAGAGAGAGAGAGAGAGAGAGAGAGAGAGAGAGAAATTAGCTTTCAGACCTTAAATAAGTTTCATACATATGGTATCATACATATGGATTCTGAATGAGCAGTGTACTTCTAGGTGCTGCTACGCTGGGAGTCCAGATCCCATTGTTAGTTCTGTCCCATTGAAATTGTGTGATTTAGAATTAGAGCCTACTTCTAAAAAGCAGCCTCTGGGCCTCCCTGGTGGCGCAGTGGGTTAGGTGCAGATCTGTGGAGCTGTTGGCAGCTGCAGCACGAGTTCAATGCCCGACTGGGGAGATTCCCACATAGCACAGCGGACCTCTCCTGCCTTGACCGCTGCTTCCCTCAGCGGTGTATTTTGGTCCATCTGCCTGTTCTGCTCCCCACTCTGTCTCTGGTGAACCCTCTCACCACTCCATACCTCTGGCCTGCACCCCAGCTTGTATGCATTAATAAATAAATTTAAAAAAAAATCAGCCTCAGTCTGAATTTACTGTCAGGGACTTGCTGTAATAAACCTGTAGAAGACCTTGAATACTCCAATGTTAGTGTTAGAAAACAGTATTTTTGTTTTCAGCTGGGAGCTTTTCAGAAGAAATCAGTTTTTCAGGTTTATTTGTTTAGGTTGACTTTTATTTTGATCATTTGTTTTTGTGTATTTAAGTTCTAGGAAAGATAGATATCTGATATAATAATCTTCAGGAAAGACAGGATTCAAACTATATGGAAATATTACTTGTTGAGAAAGAAGGAAAATTTCTTGAATTGATGTAAAGGATTTGGCACAGCTGTCTAAGGTGATGTTCATTATATTTAAAATAAGTGTATACTGGGGTCAACAGACAGCTGATGATCACTTCAGTTTCTCTGTGAATCCTTTATCACTCATAGGCAAGTTGTTTAATTTGACAGTGGTTGAACAATCTGTGATTCATAGTTCCACAGACAAGTGAGGATGTAATTTTCTAGTCTTCATTATTGAGATCAATAAGCGAATTGTATAGGAGGCCATGCATGTCTGAAATAATTAAATAGCATTGCAAGTACCTGCTTTCTCAATTTTTTTCTTTAATTCACAAAGGAGCCAGTGAAAGCTGGAATTTGAAAATAAGTAAATAACAAATCAGCCCTGCTAGTTATTTACGTTAGTTGAAGCATACTGCACATGACTTGGGTTGTATGAAAGAAAAGTGCAAAATAAGAAGCCGTTACTTTTCTAAGGTTAAAAACATTGAATAATGAAAGCAATAAGGAAATGCATAAGATGTGATATGCCTGTGTAAGGGCTTGAGTGCTGAGGATGGGAAGGGGCAGAGGGAAGCAGATATTTTATTCAAATGTGGCATAAACTAGAAGCTGAATTGTTACGCTTAAATTCTTTCAAACCAAGTCGCCATATGCTGACTATATTCCACTTTTTTGCTTCATAAATTATGTATAAAAATGCTTTGCACATAAATCATATTTTGTTAAATTCAGCTCCAAATGGGTACATGTAATTTATTTTAAGTGCAGCCTTAACTTTTTTTTTTCCTCATAATGAATTACTTCTTTTTTTCTCAGTCTCTTTCTGCTTTAATTTTCTTTTTGAGTTACCAGTAACCTAACCTGGACTCATGAACAATTTTTAAGGAAGTAAGAATTATTCTTCATGTAAGGTGTATTAACCACCCTAATTAAATAAGAAAATATTTTGAAAGTAGAATATACTTCCTTCAAATGACTTATTAATGTTCCATGGATATAGATATTAGAGTGATTATTAATACCATTTACTTTATTCACAATATTTTGTCTAACACAATGCATTCATATAACAGAATCTGATTCTATCCAAATGTAGATCTATGGGGGTCAGAGATACAATTTTAGGATTATTTTAATATGATAATGGTGTGGGCAAAAATGGTATCCACCACATACCACCACATATATACTTATTTCCACCACATACATACTTTCTAAAGAGGAAAGAAAACCATTAAGTACAAAAAGTTGAAAGGAAGATTGTATCATAAATCTTATTATTTCCCTCAAATGACCTGGTGATGAACACAAAAAGATACACTGTAAGGCAAAATGCATTATCAAGTATGTTCATGTCTATGCAGATACACCCATTTGTATTTAAATTTGAAAGAGATGTTTTATGTTACTTGGGCTGACACATTATTATTGTTGAAGAAACAGTGTTCTGGTGAAGTAAAATGATTAATCACTTTGGAAAATAATATAAAGGTTCCTCAAAAAATTAGCAAGAGAAAATCCTTATGGCACGGCAATTTCATTTATGAATATAGACCTATTGGAAAGGAAGAAAAAGTTAAAAAATTATATATATATATATATATATACACACACACATGCATACATATAAAAATGTATATATACATGTATACACACATGTATATAATCCCATGTTTACTGCAGCATTATTCACAGTACCCACGATATGGAAACAACCTAAATGTCTGTCAATGGATGAATAAATAAAGAATGTGTCATGTATTTGTGTGTGTGTGTGTGTATATATATACATATACACGTATATATATTTTGTATACATATATACATGTATATACATGTATATATATATGAAAGGCATACAGTGGAATGTTATTCAGTTATAAGAAAGAAGGAAATCTTGCCATTTGCAATAACATGGATGAACCTTAAGGACATTATGCTAAGTGAGATAAGGCAGAGAAACACAGATCCAGCATAATAATACATATATGTGGAATTGAAAAGGTCAAACATAAAAAGAGGGTAAATGGTGGTTATCAAGGCATAGGAAAGATGTTGTTTAAAAGTACAGACTACAAACTAGTAGATGGAGAAATCCCAGAGATACAATATACAATATAATGAATAAAAACAATAATGTTATATCACAATCATCAAGCTTATCAAGAGAATAGCTCTTAATTATTTCTACCACAAAAAGAAATGATAATTATGTGACATGACAGAAGTGCTAACTATTGCTACAAATATAATCATAAAAATATAAATGCATTAAATCAGTATGTTGTATAATTTATATGTCCAATATATTTTTTTAAAAAATCTTCGAATACAATTCCATAGTCATTCAAATTAAAGTTTCTAGGAAATTTATAACAAATGTACTGATCAATTGGTAAGTACTGGAAAATTCTGTCAAAATTGTCATTGTTATTGTTAATATTAATCGGTTTCTGTATTAGGTAAAATATTAAAATTATCAAGGTTTTTTCCTGTTCACATTTATGTACTTGTTTATTCTGTCTTCGTATAGTCAGATGTTGGGTTGTTTTTAAAAATATTTATTAATTCTTATTTGTTTCTCACTAATCTCACTTAACATGTCCCCAGATTTTTCAGCATCCCTATAAGTAAGACAATGTCTTTTCCAGTTAGAATGCTTTAGAAGTCAATAACTATGACATTCAAATATAAAATTAGCATGCCAACAATTTATTTAATGCAAAAAATAGAAAACTAGTTTACAATGTAAAGTTTTTTTTTCTAGACATTAAAAAAGCAAAACTGTTGACATCGTTTTCTAGGTTACCCCAAAATAAGTTACAGGACAATGAAATCATAATCTTTGGAGACAGCTTTTCTCCCAAAGAGAAATCTACCAATGTAACATGCTGCTTCACAGAACCTGAACTCTTAATTAAATAAAATCAACGAAATCAAAACAGGTGCACTCTTTTAGAAAATCAAATAATCCTTGTTTGAACCTGTTAAACAATGTTCTAGTATGACATTGAAAGGATATACTACTGTTTGCTTATTTCCTGTTTTTAAGTAATTTTCCTTAATGTAGTTTGTCTTAAGTCCTTTTATAATTCATTTATATTTTTTTCTCCCATTGTTTCTTACATTTCTATTGCAGCTTAAACAAATTTACTGTGAATCCAAGGGGTTAAAATAGCACAAATTCGTTATTTTATACTTTTGTAGATGAGCAGTCTGGTACAATTTTCACCAGACTAAAATGAATATTTCCCCACACTCTCTTCCTTTCTGGAGACCGTGGTAAATGATTTATTTCAGTTTCTTGGCATACTTAAATTCATTATGATAATAGGAATATGGTCACATTTTCTTGCTGTCAGTTGAGGACTATTCCCAGCTTCAAGAAGTCCTCAGAGTCCTTGGTTTCTGGGTCTCTCCCTTCATCTTCAAAGCCAGAAATGGAAGATCAAGTCCTTCCGTTGAATCTTTGCAACCATTGTCTGCCTTCTCTTCTGCTTTCTTCTTCCACTTTTGAGCACTCATTTAATTAGATTGAAACCACCCATACAATCCAGAATATTCTCCCATCTCAAGGCCTGTATGCTTCACCACAGTCTACGAAGTCTTTCATCAGGGAAGGTAACACAAATGTTTGGGGGATTGGGATGTACACATCTTTGAAGGTTACTGTTACAAATTTTGTACTTTATAATGTTACTGGTTTGAGGTCCTCAGTTCTATGACTAGGGAAGAAGTCAAAGCCACATTCAGGAATAACAATTTATTTAGCAAAGGTACACTTGGGAGAAGTCCAGTGGACAGAGTCCACAGGAGAACAGCTTCAATGAGTGACAAGGGATTTTTGTTTATATGGGGTACAGGAGCTGATCACTCTGTCCCTGTCGGGGGTTATAGAGACCATGCTAGATCCTTTGGTGGTGTTGGGGTATGTGTGCTTTAGTCTGTATGTGGAAGTTGGCAAAAATCTCATGGCCGTCATCTCCCACAAGGGGGTCAAGACTGCAATGCTATTGAGGGGCAGGTGTCCACCTGTCTACCACAGAGGTGCTCCCCCAACCCTCACCCCGTAAAGGCCCATGCAGGTGCTTTCAGGCATCTTGAAGATAATTAACCATTAATTACTGCAGGCACAGCTCTCTGCCCTAACTACCTAGTATTAAGTGTATCACTGAATGATTATTAGTAAATTTATAAAGTTGTTTATCATCCAAACCAGTTATTGAATATATTGCGTCACTCCTCAGAATTTTTCTTGTGCCAATTTTTGGGTCTGTACCTGGTCTCAATCTTAGGCAGCTACTGATATGATTTCTAGGTTTATAAATTTACGTTTTGGGGGACACTTCATGTAAACAAAAATCACAAAATATTTACTCGTGTCTGGCTGTTTTCCTATAGTGTAATGTTTTTTGGGTATCACCATGTAATTCTTCTTTTTGTTGCTGGCTGTATCCATTGATTTATGTGCTACATTTTGTTTATTTGTATACCAATTAATAGACCTTTGGACTGTATCCAGTTATTTACAGTCCTGAATAAGCCTGAAAAACATCTCCACATATATCTTTGTATGAAAATAATATTTTTATTTCTCTTGGGTAAATTCCTAGTAGTGGAATTTCTGGGTCAAAAGGCAATTTTATGTTTTTTTTTCCCAAGAACCTGACATTTTTTTCCCAAAAGGGTTATCTTTTTAAATTCCCACTGGCAATATGGGAGAGTTTCACTTACAATTGTCTATTTTTGATTATTGCTTATCTAGTTTGTGTAAAGGAGTATAGTTTTAATTTACATTTCCCCAGTGACATAAGTTTGAACACCTTTACGTGCACTTAATAGCCATTTTATCTACCTACTTCAGTGAAATTTGTAAGTTTTACTCTATTTTTGGTTGAGATACTTGTTTTATTGAGCTGGGAGAGTTCTTCATACATTTTTGGATATAAGTCCTTTATTATAGATATGATTTGCAAATATTTGATGCCAGTTTGTGGTAATACATGGAAAATCTTTTGTAATTGTGGATAGAAACTGTGAATGTCATATCTTTTTTGACAGTTTGTTGTGCTTATGAAATTTATATAACTAATGCATTCAATCAGTTTTAAAATGTCAAACTGTTTACATTTCTATGAAAAATGCAGTTGACCTTGACTTATAATCCTTTCCTATTACTAGGCTCACTTTATTCATATTTTGTCAAGGATTTTTGCATTTATGTTAATAAGGGACATTGGTCTGTGATTTTCTTCTCTTGTGATAGTTTTGACCTCACAAAATAATTTGGGACTCATTCCTTCCTCTACCATGTACTAGAACATCAAAGTCAGTGATTATTAGGTGTTGTTTCTTCTGTAAAAATTTGATAGAATTTGCCATGAGGCTATTGGGTTTAATATTTTCTGTGTGGGAAAATTTCTAATTCCTAATTCAATTTCTTACTTGTCCTAGTTGCACTTAGGCTTTGTATTTCTTCCTGACTTTAGGTAATCTGTATCTTTTAGGACTTTGTTCATTTCATCTCAGTTGTCTAATTAATTATAACAAATTTGTTCAGTGTTCACAGTTATTTTTCCCTTAGTTTTTGGAAGGTTTTTACCCTTTGCCTTTGTATCTATGTGTGAGCCAAAAAGCACATTCAAAGTTGAAGTCATTTTCAAGCCTACTTGACTTTCATTCTTTTTAATTTTATTGAGAACTCATTGAACTATATCATTGTATAAGTTTAAGGCATACTGCATGATAGTTCGATTTACATATACCATGAAATTATTCCCATAGTAGGTCCAGCTGACATCTGTCTTCTTGTTTAGACATGTTGTGACTTTCATTTTTAATACCCTTTGGCATCTCATGTGCATGCTTTTCAACCTTAGGGTTAGAAGAATGTGTTGCTGCTTTGAATTTGAAATCTTTCTCATGTCCACGTTGTGTACAGATAGCTTTGGGCATTGCTTGTGCCAAACTTAGGTAGTAGAATATCAGAAGTACAGCTCATGATCTAAATCCAGACGGTGGCTTGTGTTGTATGGTCTGTGCACTAAAAACTGTTTTTACATTTTTAAAGCGATGTGACCAGGAGCAGGGACAGCATGAGGAGGAGAAACCGATGCTATATAAGAGGCACAAATAAAAAGTATCTGTTCTCTGGTCTTTTTGGACAAAGATTGTTTATCTCCACAGAAGAACTGTTGGCTCTCCCAAATCTGTCAACAACATTACTGGAAGTGGGCGTTACCTAGTGCTCCCAGTCTAGGGAAAACTCTTTAACTACAGAAGAAAATCTGCCAGGCCTCATAGCTTTCAATGGAAACAGCCCAAGGCCAGAATGTCATAAGTTACCACTGTTCTTACCACAAGTTCAAGTTTTAAGCATCAATACTTCTAAAAACTATATAAGTCTTTTGGCCGATTTCTAAAGTACTGAAAAAGATGTTTTTGTCAATTTGTTCAGCTTTCTAGTGCTTCTTGGAGGTGAAGATTTCCTGATTTTTATCAGAAATAGTCAAAAGGTCTTTCAGACTTTTTTCTTAATTATTTTTATTGAGGCATAAGTGGTTTACAACATTGTGTATGATTTGGGGGGTATAGGTTCACACTTCTTTGTATGCTTTTTGTACACCATACCCATCACCCAAACATCTAGAATCCTCTACAGTGCTCCATTGGCTCCCTACCCCTAGAATTCTTTTTTAAGAAGACTAATGACAATACTAAGAGAGAAAGAAATACCAACTACTAATTTATCACAACAATACCTTCTTTGATAAATATTTATTAGTCATAACTATTTGACACCTAGAAATTTGGGGATTTTAGAGCTAACGAAGCAAGAATGTTGCAGCTTTATTTATTCTCAGGATTTAGAAGGTCATGAGATTGCCAAACTGCCAAGTATCTGACTAGAGTGGCAGTCCATTATTACAAGAATGGACATACCATTCAATTGATAGATTGAAACTGGAGCCTAAGTAATTGGTGGCAAATTTTCCAAAGTATCATGTTTCTTCTAAATGTGAAATCTGCAGCTCAAGCACCTTTTCTGGTGGGGAATAAATAAGTCAACCACTGATAATGAATCCTTCTTTAGCACCATAGTTACAAAGATGAATTAACCCCAATATGGTCCATTTATCTATCCTGTCCCTATAACTAAATTTCCTCAAAGATAGTATGACTGCCAGTCTCCTCTGACATCTTACATACGAGCCAGGAAACCCACAAACAGAAGATCTATGAGTTCTGAAAGCATACAAAATGTGGGCTTGATCCCTGGAGTTATAGCACTCTATTTTTTTCTCTGGCACATTTTGTAAACTAGTGTTAAATCACATTACTTAGTGATTCTGCTATAGTAACCTGCCCCAGGTATTTCTCTTGAAAAAATATTTGTCTGCTTGTAATGACCTCTTTTATTTTTCCAAAATAACCTTTTTTCTTGCCTTTCCCTATTGCATACATTTTAATGCACCCACAAATGACTCCTCCCCTTAGGATCTAGAAGGTTAATGTCCTCCTGGAAGGAAATAAGTGGAATCAATCTATAAAGTTAAAGTGCTTTCACATAGCACACATAGGTCAGTGGCTCAGGCTTAGTTGAAAGAATATGAACCCGGAGGGTCTGGACACAATGCCTGAGGTACGTTAGGGCTCTGGAGAATAAACACCCAAAATGAGTGACTAAGAAATGAAGACACCAAGTTTCTGGCAGAGAATCATCAGTTGTCATCCAAATCTAAATTTGTATAGCAATGTAGCTAAGAAATCTAGACGGCAAAGTCACCAATTTATGCCTAGGTACATGTTATTGTTTAAGTTCAAATACTTTACAAAGTAGAATTTACTTTCAGTAGATTTTTTTTCAGCTCACCTGTGCTGATTTTCTTTTATCAATCAAGTTCTTATATATTGATATGCTCTGCATCAAAGACACAACCTGATTACTTCTGTATGCTTCTCTTCCAATTCTGATTTTGTGCTATTTTTCGCTTAAGAATTTCTATAAGACAGCTTACAGGGAAAATGACTCCCCCCGGTACCCAATCAAATTTTCATATCAATTAAGAAATTTGAAGCAGTTTTAACAGATTACCCAGTTATGAATACAAGAACTTTGTTAGAACAACTCCTTCCTGTTTGATACAAACTTATAGCAGTTCTTCCCTAGGGTTATGTTCAATAGAAAAATGAGCAAACTATCCAACCATTATCCATACAGCAGTCTCTTTTTGTAACAAGCAAAACTAGATATTTTAAAATAAATTTCTCTCATCTTGAACAATGAATATAAATTATTCCAAGTGAGACTTTTATATAAAACTAAAGAAAGCAATAACATTTTGATGGTGCATGAAAGTTTTTATTTGCAGATGCAATATAATTTAGTTATCCATACATTGCCACTTCTTCCAGCTCACAGGAAATAATCTCTGCTTCCTGCTGAAATATACATCACATTTATATTTGCTAATCTACTAATATAAAATGAATAAAGCTGTTATAAAGCAAAATTGGAAATATAATTATGGAGCACATTTTTGTGGGATTTTCCAAACTTAAAAAGTGAAGAAATGACAAACTTCAATTTTATAGATCTTTGATCTACTAAGAATTTTCAGTAGAAGTAATAAATGTAGTCTTCTGTCTTTTATGTTATCAATTTTAAGATTTATGTGATCATTATACACCTGATTTAGTAATTTTGAATGACTTCTTAAAATAATAGAAGGCTAATATTTTATAATCAAACTGAATAAAATATGAAAATGTCAGAAATATAAATAACATTCTCAGAGGAGATAACCTCCTTCAAGGACTATTCAGAAATCTTAAACACAGAAAATAGTCATTTTGCATATTTTCATAAAAAGAAAATTGGAGTAAAATAAAAATATACATTTTAAAAATATTTCTTTTTAAGAGGCACTCTCCTTTTTTGTTATCCAGATGACATATTTTGCCTAGTGTCTCTAACTCCTGATGTTTCTCCTTCATTACACCTACACCTGCTATAAGCCTCTTTCCAGCCAAGAAGGAGTAAGCAGCTGCCTTTATAGCAGACTTGGTGCTGGAGTCAATAGGTGTGTTAAAACCAAGACTTAATCTCCCACTTTCCCATTTGTCCTTCCTACTTTCTCTGCACTAGATGCTTCTCACAGCTGGCCAGCTCAAGTGGAAATGCGCCAGCTCTAACTTTTATAGTCTTGTGTGGCCTTTGGCTATCTTGGGCACCACCTCATTTACTGTACCTATTATACCCACACGGAAAGATCACTTTCCTGCATTTGAATTCACTTTGAATCATTACAAATATTTCATTTACTTTAAAAGATTCCAAAATGTGTGCATAATATTAGATTTTCACATTTTTTTCCATGTAAAGTGTTGGAGAAGAAATATGATGATATTGAATTTAACTGGCAAGGAAGCATGATCCAGGTTAATACTGGATACTGCAGAAATCCAACTTTACTGGTTCTATTTTTCTGGCTTTGCCAAAAGACTAACTGGGTATCCTTGGGTGTGTTATTTAAACATGCTCCCTAAAAATCCCTTCACTGAAAAATGGGAATACTATAAAATATAAACTTAAACTATAGGGCTATTAGAGGCCCTAGGTTAAAAAAAAAAAAAAAAGATAGATGAAGTTGAGGACTTACCATAACAGAAATATTTCTTTAAGATCTAACTTATTTCATAATTCTTGGACCATATAGCCAAAGCTAGTGATTTCTCTCTTTTAATTTTAGAACTTCTATTTTATGAATTTTCCATAGAGTTCTTAACTTGAATAAATTTCCTCCTACTCTATGGGGCAGTCACTATTTAATCATTTAAAATTTTTTATGTTCATTTTATGTTCATTTAAAATATTAAAATGCATTCAAATAGGAAAGAAAGGAAGCCCGTTTAGTGCAGAAATAGCATTTAGTGTAAATGCAAACTTTCGGGAGCAAGGATTCTAATGTATTCTTAATTTAATAGCCGTTGATTAAGGAGTGTATACTACCACAGCTTAATACAAATACAGAAATTGCAGATAAACATCTTGGGGCTACATTTGGAAACAGATTCTATTCTGAAGAGTCTCTAATCCGCCCACATTGGTTTATGCTGGAGAAAGTTCATAAATTAACTAATGTAAGACTAAATTATTCTGAATCATGGCTTATCTTTCATCAGTTTGACCGTATCAAAGAAAGAGAATATCCCACATTAGACTGACATCAAGTCACCTTGAGTGGGAGAGGTTGCTGGGCCTCCTGGAGAAGCTGAGAACCCATGGTTTCTCTGTTTATTGGTCAGCTCCCTGCTGCGAGGAGGGAGAGGGGGTCCTCTGCTCCAGAGTTTGTAGGAGGGCGCCTACTGGGGAGGGGCAGTGGTGCTGAGCCCCTGTACATAGACCTTAAATGTAAATTGACTTTGCCTTTAAGGAATCTCTCTTCAATAAGGGTTATACTTCGGGGGTTTCATGATACATCTGAAAGGATTATTTCCAAGTCTTTGAACACCAGTGAAACTTTAGGTGTCTAGTTAGGATTTAGGCCTTCCAAAGACCCCACCAGACCTAACCCTGCAACTGCAATGCACATGCAGTGCCTTAAAATGAAGCCAGCAATTCAAACTCATATGAGAAGAAAACAAAAACTTTGAAGATGGATTTTCACCTTTTAAAAATGTAGTTTCCTAGTATAGTTTTTTTGTTTGTTTGTTTTAGTCATGTTTATTTGATTGATCTGTTATTCCCTTTGTGTTGACAAATAGGATGTTTGTCCAGACAAGCTCTTGAGTCCTCTAAATTGATGGCATGCCTCCATGGGAGAGGCTTTCCCAAGAAAAGGTTAGCCCTGTGAACAACACTGCCACCTACCGTTACTTATCTCAAACTGCAGCTCAGATGAACATCGACCCTCTGGGAATGCGGATATAATACAGAGACTACAAAATCTGACAACCCCACAATGAGTAAGTACTTTGGAGAATTTTTTCATCTTTGATTCAGTATCTTAATTTCACTGCTAGTACACAGAGGAAAGAGATGATTTTGCATTGTTCATATACACAGTATATATTCATTAAAGTAAATGTGCCTCTCTTGTTCAGAATTAGTATATCTGTATATTCACGTAATGAAAAAAGTTTTGTGTTTAAAGCATTAAGCTCTATGTTGTCTAAGGACTTCAAAATTTTTTAATATTATTCTTTAGTAGTCTATAATTCTAGAAAACAAACTATATTCATGGAAACATATTAAATAAACTCACATGGAGGATAACCCTAAGAAGGTAGTAGTTCATTTTAAAGGTTTAGTTAGATGCTTGAATTCTAGCCTGAAACAAGACACTGCAAGGTGGCTCCATCTCTGCCCCAAAGCAGGAGTGAGATGAGAGTTATTCACTGGGTTCCCAAGTCAGCCAGAGAGGGTTTGCTTAGTAAATACAGAGAAAAGGCAACCTACGTAGCAGAATTATTTAATAAGATAGAACTTCCTAGGAAGAAGTACTATGAATAGCAGAAATTCTTAGTGAAGTGGAGATGACCAGCTCTGTGGCTTTCTGTCTTAGATTACAAAACAGTACAATGGTTGGCCATTAAAGAACTGGATTACTAATTCAAATATCAGTGTTTATACTCCAGATCTGTAAAATTTTTATCAAATCATTTTTCACTCAGGTGGAAAAAGAAAAGCACATGGGAACAGTGAATGTTCATTTGTTTAATAAAACAGTTCTAGAAATTTCATTTCCATATTCTGCTATAGAACCTGCCAAGTTCCTTCACCAAGATGGCACCATACCTTGATTTGTCCATCCTATGTCCTGTCACCAGAGTGAATCTCAGCTCTTATAAACTCTTAGCTATGAAAAAAGAAAGGCTTTCATTTATACTTGATCTATAAATGGCATAGAGGGGGGAGTATACCTATATCTCCCCATTCGTAAATCTTAGGAAGTAAAATTAACAAGTTATAAAACTACTAAAATTCCTTGATGTCTACACTTGCCTTAAAATATGGTTATATTATTGTTGATGACTCCAGTGGGAAATTTTATAAAACATAAAGAATAGAGTATTAATTTCAGTCTATTTTTTGCACAATGTATCTCTAATAAACAAGAATAAGAATTGCACTTCTAAACATGATTGATGTATTAATTAGCTAAATATCCTACCATTTGGTCCACTCTCTACTTTTATAAAAGGTAAGGAAAACACTGGAGATTTCACTATAGATAAATTGAAATATGAATGTTTCTAAAGACTATGAAACTGGACCAAGTAATAAAATTTTTAGTTATCATTTTCCACTGATGTGAAAATAGGTTAAATTACTTTCTATAAAGTGGAGATGAAAACTTTGTCAGTAAATGTTCAGATAATCCATTTAGACTTGTTGGGCCACACTGTGTCATCTCAGCTGCCGTGGTACCAAAGGAGCCATAGACAACCTCATGGGTGGGGTGGGTTCTGCCCAACTCCTGCTCCTTATAAAATGCTCTATCTTCTAACAATGTCGTGTTTTGTCAAAAATGCTGGCGTTATGCACATGCATATCTGCATATCTCTCTCTCTCTCTCTCTCTCTCTCTCTCTCTCTCTCTCTCCCCCCCTCCCTCCATCCGTCCTCCATCCATCACTCATCTGTCATCTATCTATCCATCTATACACCTATCATCTATCAAACTATCTATCTGTTTATCTTGCTGCCTGAAAATAACCTCTTGCTCAAGCAAAACTGAGTTTACTGCTTATGAAAATAAGGAATATCATGACTTTGAATAACATCTTGGAAGTTCTTTTAGTAACTTTTGGGAGGAGAACAGCTATGATATTTTAAGGATTTCAAAGTGATTAAATTAAGTTGGTCTTTTCAGTGACTTTATTAGGATTGACATAATAATTTAAGATGCTGGGCACAATGAGGTAAAGGTTTTGAGGTAATTTTGTTTCACTAGTCTTGGAAAATAAACAGTCTTTGAGGCTAGCTGTTGCTACCATACCATAAATGGCCAGAATCTAAGAAATATTTTATAAGTCATGAAAAACTTACCTTATTTCTTCATACAAATTAAAATGTTTTGCAGCTGTTTACTGAAATTTGACTAGTTTAATGGATATTGGGGAAATTTCTCAAATGAAAATAAAAATATTTCCAATATATGCCTTTTTTAGGAAAGGGTTTCTTAGAAGAGTAAAGTCTCAATGAGACGATACATGAATAGTAAAGCCATATTAAGCAGACAGTACGTTTTTTGTATATGATATGTTACATGTTTAGTGGTTTGGTGCAAAAGTCATATATTTCTAGCAAAACTGTTTTACCCCTATTTTGAAAAATATCTCTGAAGCAGAGTAAGCTTTTTGAATAGGGACTTTGAGTTAGTTCCAGTAGCCTAAATTATTGATGTATACTTTACAGCAAAACATAATTGTCAATACTATAATGTGATATAAGAAGAAAATTACTTGGGTCAGTTGACAAAATGGTATTAAAATGTTCACAAAATAGCAGAACAAATGAAGAATAGTTTTAATTGCTTTGTGGAATAACTAAAATCATTTGTATTCCACAAATAAAAGATGAGTAGAGACAATATAAATACTGGGCATATTTATGGGGGCTGTAGATTAACAAAATTAAGTAATAAGTAAAATTCAGAAATTCCTGTAATTTTGAAGGCAAGATTCCAAAATAGGTAGCTGAAATTTTTGCTGCTGTTACCATACAATAATTGGCCAAAATCTAAATAATATTTTAGAAGTCATGCATGCTCATTTTATTTCTTCATAAATCGAAATCCAGCAATTTATTCTTTTAAAAAATTAGGCTGACTTATTTGCATATAATATACAGCATATTTTAAAATATATAAATTAGACAATGAGAGTATGGTTGGCAATTATCTGCCCGGAAGGATAAGGCAATAGCAAATATTACTGCGTAAAACAGGTTTCAAGCACTTTGCCCAGTCATTGCTCCTTGAAAAAACAAAACACAATTTTAGCAAATTGAAAAGAATCAAACTGCCTGTGATGGTTGTCAGCACTTTTTCACTCTTGAAAGCAACATGTACAACCACACTGGTGCCTTTAACCAGAAACCTCAAATTGTACACTGCACCGTTCTACAAGAAGGAGGTCACGCATCATATATATTGAAAATTAACTATGGCAGGGGGCGGGGGTAAATGTCATATTATAGGAACTAACAGAAAAAGAAAACAGGCTTTGGGATTCCAAACTAGAAAAAACTCATAATACAGAATGAATACTGGCTCTTGTTCTAGATTCTTTCATACTTTATGTTCACATAGGCAGTGTCATTACTAATGACCATTAAATGGTTTCCTGGGGAATTTTTTTATACAGTGTCCCTTAGATATATTTTGATCTTACAATCAAAACCTTTCTCCATTGTCCAAGTAATAAACTAAAAAATCAGAATGCTACATGATTTATTTTAGACCTCTAAGTTGAAATTTATGATACTAAAAGCTGACATTATCTGCTACCTGAAATAATGCACTTACGACTTTTTTTCCTGCACAAACATCAGCATTCCTTCATATATTCAATGTCAAATATGCAAAGCACTCAATTTCAAGCAAGCAGGTTATTATTAAGTATATATTTATATTTCTCACTGTACCGGTATTTCAAGTACAAGGTTACCACAAATACAGATCACATCATGGCATTTTAAGAAAGTGGTTGGGGCCAGTTAAAGTTAATGGTATACCGCAGAATTACGTGAATTCCTGTGGGAGCCGAACTTTCTGCAAAAAAGTTTGTGGTTTTTGCAAATTCTGGAAATAAATGGATGAATCCTTTGGCATTTTTAGACATTCACATCACATAGGCAAGAACAATTCAAGTATGACTTAATTGGCAAGAAGAATCAAGGAATAACTAATATTCCTTTTCACCAGAATTGTCTGGGAACAAAACAAGTTCATTTCCATCTGAACTCTCAACTCATTAAAATCATGGATCATCAGAGTTGCTCCTAAATTGAAGAGTAGGCAAATTTCAAATAGTTGTCTTGCCAAAATTACTCAATGCTGAATATAGCATCAAAAGCTTAAAAGTCTTCTTTTTCATCCTAAAATGTTTTCAAAGTTTAACTGTAAGCATCCCAGAAGCCTTAGGCATGGTTTTCTGGCAAACTCAGTGATGACAGCAAGATGGTAATTTTGTGGAAGGAACAGCTCGAGGACAGAGGAGCAGAGACATTATTTAGCCCAAAGGGTAGCAGGTAGGAGCAGGAAAACCTAGGAATGCAGTCTTAGTCTCAGTGGGGGATGGTGAAGCCTTCAACAAGCCAAGAAGACAGCTAAAAAGGCAAGGTAAGTAAGACACATGGATTCAGTCTTATGATGTGTTCAACCTGGGTGCATAACATTATGAGAAATAGAAAATCAGCCCTTTCTCTCTTATCAGAAATCCTTACTCTTCAAAAGCAAATAGCATGTGTTAATATTGGAAAACTGGGCAACAATCTATAAGAAGCCAATGATCATCGCTTCCTTGGGTGCTCACTACACTGACATGAGTCATTATAAATGCTTTTGGTGCGAGATCACTGCCTGTCCTTTGATCTGACGGGAAAATTTGGGGAAATTTTCTGGCAATGTGTCCTTTGCCAAACAATGGGTATAGAGGGTTGATTTATTTCTGCCTTCTCTCTGTTCTTAAGTGATTTTAAATGAAGACTCCTCTAGTCTATGAAGAAAAAAGCAAGCAAGACTAAAGTTTGCTCTGTATTCAACTTTGATTCACTCCCTAATATTAGCCATATAAAACCACTTGTGTTGAAGTTCTGTCAGATGACAGAACACAAGTCATTTAGAATTCTTTCAGGAACTGGAATACAAAAATCTGTGTTTAATGTTTACAACCTTGGTTCGGTTATAACCAAAATCATTACTTTTTTCATATTATGTTTTTTATTAAGTTCAACAATTTTCTTCTTTTCCCACTTCATGTATTGCTCTCATCAGAATCGGACACATAGTTCAAGGCTTTCAAGGGATCTCGTGGTGTTAGAGGACTTAAGGGATTCTAGTTTCAGGTAAAAGAACTACCTCTGGAGTGCTCAAAATGGTAGTTTTATGTCATGGTCCATTTGTTTAAATTAGCTCAATTTTAAACAAAGAGAAACATTGGAGCTTAAACTACCTTATTCTTTCAAAAGATAAAAACTCAGTTCTCCCTTTACATGGACATCAGAAATTGCACAATACTTTAATATTAAAAGGCACTTTCTCTTGGCACCCTTCTGTTATTGCTGCCTTTAAGAGATGCCTATAGTAAATGCTATGAAGGCAGAATGAAGTTTTCTTGTTGTTATCTAGCTGAATGTTAATAAGGGTCCATATTCATTTATATTAACTTCCGTGGTGATGCCACAAACCATTGTCAACACAGAGATATTAGTTGTCCATATTGATTTGGGTTTGTTGTTGTTTGTTTTTCAAATAGCAAGTCAATAATAGGTATGCTGCTTAGCTGGCTCTTTTTGTATTTTAGTTCCAAAATTTGGGACTTTTTTTTGCAAAAATGAGGCATTTTATTTTGCATCAACAAATTATTTAAGTAATGACAATGTAAAAGTTTGGGCCAAAAGATTGTATACTCATGAGAATTAAACTGCTAGACATTTATACCTATTTAGTATTAAAACATGGAGGTATTGTTAAAATATCTCCTGCAGTATGCTTATTTGAAAGGGTATTTGCACTCCTGTGTTCACTGCAATACTGTTTACAATAGCCAAGTTTTGAAAGCAACCTAAGTGCCCAATGTCAGATTAGTGGATAAAGAAGATAGGTTATATATACATAGTGAAATGCCCTTCTTGCTATCTGTGCCAACATGGCTGTAACTGGAGGTGATTATGCTAGACAAAATAAGTCAGAAGGAGAAAGACAAATACAGGACGATTTCATTCATATGTGGAATATAGAGAAACACAGCAAAAGAATGGACAAAATTAAGCCAAAGAAATGTGAACCTGTTTTCCTACAACATATATAGTGTTATAAACCAACATTACCTCATTCAAAAATAAAATAAAATAAAATAAATGTCATTTAACACCATCTTAGTGGTATTAAAGAAGTCAATTATCAATAATTTAGAAAATAAATATTCTTGTATTATAGGGTACTTTTTACTATAATTGTCTGGTGTCTTTCTCATGATTAGACTGATGTTACTATAGTTTTATCTAGGTAACATTGGTTTATAGCATTGTTTTGTTTTAGAGATATAGTATCTACTCCTTCAGGTATTGTTACTACACCACACCTACTACCCACACACTATACCCAGAGTCCATTGTTCCCTCCCTCCTTTGTTCTTATCTCTTCTCCCCCTTCTCCTCTCCTTCTGGTAGCTTCAGTTCTATAGTCAGCTTTCTAGGTTTATTTTTTGTTGTTGTTGTTTTTAGTTTGGTTTTTCCTGACCCTTTGTTTGGTTTCTCTATAGTCCACTTATTTTTTTTTTAAGATTTATTTATTTATTCATACAAGCTGGGGTACAAGCCAGAGGCATGGGGCGGCGAAAGGGTTCACCAGAGACAGAGTGGGGAGCAGAACAGGCAGATGGACGGAAATACACTGCTGAGGGGAGCAGCGGGTGAGGCAGGGGAGGTCTGCTGCACCATGTGGGATTCTCCCTGGCTGGGCATCGAACTCGCATTGCTGCTGCCGACAGCTCCACAGTGCAGCACTTAACCGCTGTGCCACCAGGGAGACCCTCTCTATAGTCCACTTACAAGAGACACATCCATCCATTGTCTTTTTCCTTCTGATTTATTTTGCAAAGCAAAATCTTCTCCAATTCCACCAATGTTGTCTTTATTTTCTCATGTTCTATTTTAAAAACAGAAAGATCTTTAATTTTCATAAAGATTAATTTATCATTTTTTCTCTTATGGATGCTACTTTTAGTGTGATATCTACTCTTTTCCTAGTAGCAGTACACACATGCGCGTGCGTGCACACATACACACACGTCTTCTCTCTCTTTTTGAGAACTTTTATAGTCTTAGTTTTTATGCCTGGATTTATATCTATTATGAGTTAGTTTTTATGTATTTTATGAGTAAAGAGTTAACTTTCTCTTTTTTGTATGCAGTTATCCAATTGTTTAAACACTTGGTTGAGAAGACTACTCTTTCCCTATTGAATTACTTTGTCATCTTTGTCAAAAATCAATTGATCTTATATATGTGTTTATTTCTGGATTCAGTTCTATTTTGTGGATCATGAAGAGTATGTTTGGAAGAAAAAGTTTAGGAGATGAAAAAGACATGTAATTATTTCATACTTTAAGTACTAAATCTGAAGTGTGAACTTTTCAGATTCATGTTCTGTAAATCAAAGTAGTGGTCATGCTCAAAGAGATACACCATTCAATCTCTTAACATTATATGATGCAGTTTCCATTATTTTCTTCTTTGAAAAATGTATTCACTTAGTTTATAGGATACTACATACACTGTCGTAACCTAGACCCCCATATTGTCTTGACAAGGTCACTCTATGGGCGGAGCCTTCAATGAAGTGTTCCCAAAAGTCAGGATGCGATATTTCTTCTTGCAAATAAATTTAAGTATAATTTCAGGAGAACAGTAACTAAGTTTCTCCACTATGCCTGCAGACATAACCTCTCCATTGCCTAAGGCCCCATGATTGG
>PVIJ01014195.1:0-41869 GCA_004024925.1 Scalopus aquaticus | reverse complement strand
TGCTGGGTCGTATGGAAGCTCCATGTTTAGCAGTCTGAGGAATCGCCATACAGCCTTCCATAGTGGTTGGACCAGTTCACATTCCCACCAGCAGTGTAGAAGAGTTCCTTTTTCTCCACATCCTTTCCAGCATTTGTTATTGCCTGCATTTTTAATGTGTGCCATCCTCACAGGTGTGAGGTGGTATCTCATAGTGGTTATTTGTTACACTATTAATGCACTTTTGAGGCATTACTGTTCTGTATTGTGCCTAAATGGGTAGAATAATAACAGTTCTATGTAACAGTAGCTTCAACTGTCTCGCACAAAGTCTGAAATATATTCAATGCTCAACCTTTCCAACAGGGCTTTATATAGTGCCCTGTTGACATCAGCTTACTTCAGCAGCCGCCTGGCAGTAGTATTGCATTGCATCAGAAAATGATGCAATCAACTCTGGATGATGTGTGCATGATGGTATTATGCAATGCGATGCAATATTACATCATTCTAGGCTGATTTAGAATGTTGTTGCAGTCCTAGTGGATAAATTTACGCGGTGAAACATATAAAATGAATTATATGAAATATCTTCAAAACGAGAGCTAATAAAAAATTTTCAGGGTTATATTCATGTTCAGCACACCAAGATACTACAGATAAGGACCTTTTTAAGTCAGTAACGATATCACTGTTGACTAGTGTTATGAGTCATTTTATCTTCTAATCACTTTGTATTTATTAACTAATTTTATTTTCACTATAACCCTCTAATACTGGTAGGTACTACTATTTGCCCCATTTCACAGGTGAGGAAACAGACACAAAGAGGTTCTATAACTTGTCAAAGGTCATATAGTGTGGGAGTGATAGAGCCAGAATTCTAATGCAGTCCAGTTCCAGAGTTCTTATTATTAATGACTGTACTCTACCTCTTAATCAATTATCTCATATACTCCAGTAATCTACAGTATATATGTAATTAAAAAAACCTTTTTTCCTTGTCTATACTCCTTTGAGGGAGGGATTCTTCAAACTAAGAATAGTTTTTCCACCCTTCATTAGCACGATTAATCAAGAACTGATTCTGTTTTTATTATCATATTCCCTTTTGTTTATTTGCCATATTTTTAAAAAGTAGCAGGGCTCTTTCTGCCCTACCTCAGTATATTGAGGATGATTCTGGAGCTAATGATGGCATGGTGAAGATGATCATGGTCTTTGTTGTTTTTTTTTTTTTTAAGGTTTTATTTACTTTTGCATAGAAGAACTGGGGTGCAGGCCAGAGGTGTGGGGGTGGGGGAGAGGATTCACCAGAGACAGAGTGGGGAGCAAAGCAGGCAGATCTACTGAAATACACTGCTAAGGGGAGCAGTGGGTGAAACAGGAGAGTTCTGCTGCACCATGTGGGTTAGCTCCCCGGCTGGAGAGCAAACTCAAGCGACTGCAGAGGGCTGTGGTGGTGGCAGTGCTGAGACTTAACCCCTAGACCACCAGGGACTCCCCCATGGACTTTTTTTCTGTTGGCTTTGTTTTAATTATTACTATCTTCCACATTATTGTCTCAAAAGCTTTGGAATCTTATCAGATTCTTTGTTATCTCCAGTTTATAGAGGAGGAAACTGAGTCCCTTGAGGGGTTGGCCTAAAGTTTCACATCTAGATTATAAAAAAAGCTGGGATTGAATTGAACTGCCTGAGTCCATAAGTCTGCGCTCTTAACCACTGGGCTGTATCATCTGTCTGATCATAGGCCCAACTCAACTTCCTCTTCTCTCTTGTTGAGAGGTCAGGCCTCATCTTTCTCACTGGTCATGCGGCAGAAGCAATGTCTGGGCCTGCTTTTATAGCCTTCCAAATGAATCTGTTGCAATGTCAGCATAAGGCTTTGTGAACAGAGAATTAATCTTACCTCAATGGGAATCCTGCATTTCAGTATTAATAATGAAGATAGAATAGCAAACAGATGTGGGGAGTAAAGAAACTATGCTAGACTTAATTTATATTTTTAGTTAATAACCTGCAGTTAATAATCTGCAAAAGTATTTGTGCAGCAAACCTGTACTGTTTTGTTGACAGATTTAGTCCAGTTAAAAGAACACCATATCCTATGTGACTTACAGTCATAAATGACACGAGGGACATAATTGTGAAAAACCCATGTTTCAAAAGGAGCAGCCTCTGAATTTAGTAGCAGGCCTTCCTTACTGTTTTTCCTAGTTTAATAGTACTGCTATACATGTGTGTTATTAGCATCTCATATGTGTGTTATTTCTATATGATAAAACATTTCAAATTCACGTGTCATTTATGACAATAGTGAGACCTCTGTTTGGGCTTCCACCTCAACTTTGGAGCCAGTGTTTTCTGGCATTATATTCTGTCACTAGAAGGACATGGAAGGAATGTTCTTGTGTATGTCCCAATTCTGGTCTGTGTGCATAAGTCAGAAGTACTTTTGTAATTGGCCTTATACTGGTGTGACTGATTTCTTCTTGATTTTATTAAATTTCTTGAAGAAAAGTCTGCTTTTCTAGATATTTCATGTGGTGAGTTCTCTTTAAAACAGAGAGATTCATAGTGCAGGAGACTAAGTATGAAAGAGATGTTAAAAAGATAAGCTAACACCAAGTAGAACCTGACCCTGGACATGATTAGAAAAATTAAAAGAGAATTAAAAGGGGAACTTTTTTTTACCCCCATGCCCCCCCAAAATAAGGGAACCTTTTAAAAAAAAGTATGAAATAGTGATCTAATACTTCTTATTCATGCAGGCAGATAGGAAACACTGATCTTGTTCATCTTCTTCATTAGCACAGTTGAGGAAAGTACAGTAGCCTGTGAAAGGCTATACAGCAAGTAAATGACAGCAGCAGAGTCTCCTGACTTCCCCACTGTTGTGTGTTCTCTTTCATGACTGGGGAGAATGGAATGTATAGGATATAATTTGTCTTTAAGATAGTAATTTAAACAAACTTTTCTTTTTCTTACTATATAGTAAGTACTTAGTACTAAGTTCTTTATGTAAAATTATCATTTTATGTTAGCCTTATAGTAATTCTGTGATAAAAGAATTCTTACTATCTCTTGATTGTAGATACAGAAACTTATTTGGAGAACTTATTTTATAGATGGTAAATTAGGTCTAGTGACCCCAACGCCTGTATTCGTAGTCACTGTCCTTTTCTGTTTGAATCAATTTGATTCTGTAATGGCTTTTCTATTTGAATCAGTCAACATCATTAAATGCCTACTGTGACCTCCTCCCAGTAAGACCTTTCCTTCTCCTCACAGCTTGACAGAGCAAGCGGCAGCCAGGGGTTCCCTGCTTGTTTTCTTGCTTCAGGGTCATGTGGCGGCCTCCACCTTGGTAGCCCTAAAAGAGGTGAAGAGCAGCTGAGGTGGTGAACCCCGATGGCCAGTTCTAGCCAAGTTCTTTTCCTATTGACATTCACTAGAGCAAATAGGACAAGAAAGCACTTGTTTGGATTAAAATGTTATTAAAAGATTGTTTCTGAAGTGGGAGAGGTAGAACAAGTTCCGGCTCGGGACAGCCATGGGGGAGAATGAAGTGCTTTTCTGGGAGCCCTAAGGCCACCCTCAGCTGACTCTAGCAGTAAAGACTGCCTTGTTGCTCTTCCCCTGAACTGGGAGGTGTGAGACAACTGAGAGTCAGCTGCCAAATGCTTGTTGGAAACCTGCAGCTCTGGCCCTTCCCATTGCGCCTTGGCAGCAGTAGACTGAATGTGAGGCTTTGTGGGGCTGGGGAAGTGGTGACTTAAGCACCTCTCTCTACCTCAGGATTTCTGGCTGCCCCTGGTATGGCCAGCAGTCCTGGCTGGACCAGAGCTACAGGGAGCCTAACCAAGGTGTGAGGGACTGACTAGTGGCAGAGTGCATTTGTGAGCAGTAGACTTCCCTAGTGGGATTCCAGCCCACCCTTCTAGGCTCCCAACTTCTACGCCATAGCCTTTTCTGTATTGAATGCTGGTCCCCACACCTCCCATCTTCTGGTTCTTCCTAGCCTAGCATTCTTATTCAGAGGTTTTGACTTTGGGCTTTGACCTTTGACTTTTAAATTCATTCTTCCATTCTGCCGCTGAGATATCCTGCTAAGTCATTGATAGTACATATTGGGCTGGTTCCAAAGACAAGCTTCGGTGTCGGCCTGACGGCTAGCACGATGTTGGGTAGCGCCCACACCTTATCTCTACTGCCATGATCAGCTTGAACTCTGTCCCACAAATACTGTCTTCTTGGCAGTTATGTCCCATGGAGTTTGGAGTTGTTCTTGCCCTCTTGGAGGTGGGGCTGCTGCTGACGGCTTTCTGTAGCTGCCTCTATTGGATTGGTGGGGACCTTCCTTTTCCCTTTGAGTTCCTCTGGGCACTGCATCCAAGTGAGTTATTTATTAAAATACTAGATACAGATTAACTTTTTCACTTGTTTTATGTGGCCTTGATTCTGCAGTTAGGAAATGCTAATTTTCCCTTTTGATTTGTAGGTACTTTTTAACATGCTGTTTCATGCCTGGGGTTTCCAGTAGAAATCCTGCCTTTGCTAAAACACACCTGTTCTGGGAGAATGGTCACTCCTCTGGTCTGGCCTTTGCTTTCTTCCTAAGGTTCTTCTGATGATGACAACTGGAGTGCTTCTCTAAGCCACCCACACTTGTGGGGCCCGGCCCTAGCCCAGCTGGGCTCAGCAGGCTGAAGAAGCGCTCTGTAGGCTCTTTGGAGGACAGCATCCCTGAAACTCTTGTCCCTCTGCCTCTTCTCTCAGAGGTGTTTACTTCTAGGGTGACTGTGTGAAGAGTGCTCTCTGCTAAAGGCAGGGGATCTGGGTGACCTCAGATGAGTTGGGTGCTTTGGTCTTGGCCCATGGCAGGAGTAAGGGCCAGCAGGAGGCCTGTAGCCACTACTCTAGGTTGGATTTCAGACCCCAGATGTCTGAATTCTGAAAGGTTGAGAATTCCTTTTCTTTTTAGCAACAGAAAGACCTAGGTATTATGGACTAGCGGTTTGTGAGGTTTGGGGCTTCATCCTTTATAAAGCATTTCATTTGCAGCATGGATTATCTCTCCCTCCATGGGGTAGTTATTCCAAATTCTCCAACTCAGCAAGTCCTCAGTAAGGGAAGATATTCCTCAAGCTGTCTTAGTCAAACTCACTTTAAAAATTGGAGATATCTGATTACTGGGGAGTGACTTCCAGGCCTGAGTGGTGCCAAGCTGGTTAGCATTAGGGATTTTCTTCTCTTCCTGCAGAGAGGTGGGCTCAGAAGCCTCTGTGGATTTGATGCAATCTATTTCTCAGTCCCAGGACTCTTTTATGCTCTGCCCACCCTTCTATGCTCCCAACTTCTACGCCATAGCCTTTTCTGTATTGAATGCTGGTCCCCACACCTCCCATCTTCTGGTTCTTCCTAGCCTAGTATTCTAATTCAGAAGTTTTGACTTTGGGCTTTGACCTTTGACTTTTAAATTCATTCTTCCATTCTGCCTCTGAGATATCCTATTCAGCAATGTTTTCAGTTTCAGTGGCTAGGTTGTAATGTCTGGTCCTAAGATAGGTGTGGAGTGATTTTGTCTTTTGTGATCTGAGCCCTAAAGATGGTCTCCTCACCCCTGTACATGCCTTTGCAGCTTGCTGACAGCCTGCCAAGCTCTTTAACACAGAGCATGGGGCTGCACCTTACACCCCACCAGTAAAAATGTGTTGAACCCCCCGTACAGGCAGAACATTGAAGATGATGATATGGTTGGATAGGGGTAGGGGGACAATGAGAAGTCATACCTGACTCCTGTCCTTGAAAAATCCAACATCTGCTTGTTAAGAGATGATAAATCTGGAAAGGAAGAAGATAGTGAATATTGGAGCTAGGAGCAGCTTTTGGCTTTGCCTCATTTTTGTGGCTGTCTTTATCCTGTGATTTTTAGTGCTTCAAAAAAAAACATGTAATACTATTTCAAGCACTTAGAGCTCTTACTGTGTGCAAGGCATTTTCCTAAGTTGCTTTATATAAACTCATTCAACCCTTACAATAGCCCTGTAAGGTAGGGCTTACTGTGGTTTTACTGATAGGAAACTGAGGCACAGAGATTTTTTTTTTAAAGATTTATTTATTTATACATACAAGCTAGGGTACAGGCCAGAGGCATGGGGGCAGTGAGAGGGGTCACCAGATACAGAGTGGGGAGCAGAACAGGCACATCAGAAATACACTGCTGAGGGGCACAGCGGGCGAGGCAGGAGAGGTCTGCTGCACCATGTGGAATTCTCCCCATGTGGGATTCTCCCCGGCTGGGCGTCAAACTCACACATCGCGCGCTGCTGACAGCTCCACAGGGCAGCGCTCAACTGCTGCGCCACCAGGGAAGCCCGAGGCACAGAGATACTAAGGAACTTAGATGCCCCACTCGTGAATGCTGAAGCTGGATTCTAAACCGCAGTCTGGTTCCCCGTGTCCTTACTCTTCTTTCTTCTGCCTGTGCAGAGAGAGCATTTGAGAGAGCCAAGCAGCTAGAGGGCTCTGTTGCAGTTACACATCTATATTGAAAGTTATCATGTATTAATGGGGTATGAATAAACAGGAAGTACTTTGTTTTTTGTTTTTAAACATTTATTTACGCATACAAGAGCTGGGGTGTAGGCCAGATGTATGGAGGGGGAGGGGGTACAGGAGGGGATTCACCAGAGACAGAGTGGGTAGCAGAACAGGCAGATTGACTGAAATACACTGCTGAGGAGGTTCTCCCTGGTGGCGCAGTGGTTAAGCGCTGTGCTGTGGAGCTGTTGGCAGTGGCGATGGAGTTCGACGCCTGACTGGGGAGATTACCACATGGCGCGGCAGACCTCTCCTGCCTCACCTGCTGCTCCCCTCAGCAGTGTATTCCCATCAATCTGCCTGTTCTGCTCCCCACTCTGTCTCTGTTGAACCCTCTCGCCACCCTATGCCTCTGGCCTGTACCCCAGCTTTTATGCAAAAATATGCTTGTATGCTGATGAGAGCAGAGGACGAGACAGGAAAGGTCTCCTGCACCACATGGGTCAGCTCTGGGGATCAAACTTGTGCTGCAGTGGCTGCGGATAGCTTCATATTGCTGAGACTTAGCCCCTTGTGCCACCAGGGAGGCCCAACAGGAAATACTTTGTGACAGAAATGTTGATCTGGATATTGAAGCAACTTTGTGGAGTAGCAAGTCCTGCTGGGTAATGGCAAGATGATGAACTGGAGAGTAAGTGATGGGATCTAGTTTCATTTTTCAATTCATGGCTTTTGCACATTTACTGTAGTCACTTTTAGTAAGTTGCTAGGAAAGTACTTTAAGGTCTGAAGGTGATGCTTCCGACTTGAATGACAGCTGTGCTTTTTGTTTGAGGGATATGTTCAGCATTCCGATAGCCCAGAGTATGTCTTTACCAGGATCTGTGGGATATCTGATTATTCTCTCTGGGGAGGGGATGTAGAAATGAGGAACACTTCAAAGCTGGAAATAATCATACCATCTCGCTGAGGTGCTGTAGTGCCAGTCTGGAAAGGATTTTGTTTTAAGGCATCTAAAGATATCACCCTGGAGACACTATGTTTTACCTGTCTTTGTAGCAATGCAAATTGTCATATTTTTGAAACATTTTAATTCCTGAAGTGATTTTTAAAAATTAATAGGCTTTGGGCCTCCCTGGTGGTGCAACGGGTTAAGAGCAGCACTCTGAAGCTATGCAGAACCACTGTGGCACAAGTTCAATACCCGGCCAGGGAGATTCCCACATGGCATAGCAGACCTCTCCTGCCTCGCCTGCTGCTCCCCTCAGCAGTGTACTTCAGTAGATGTGCCTGTTCTGCCCCCCACTCTGTCTCTGGTGAATCCTCTCACCACCCCACACCTCTGGCCTACACCCCAGCTTGTATGCATAAATGAATAAATCTTTAAAAAAATGAAAATAAAAATTAATAGACTTTATATTTTATAACAATTTTAGGCTTACAAAAAGTTGGATAGTACACAGAGTTGATGTATATCAGTATATCCTTTCTCTGCTCTGCTTATAGTTTCCCCTGTCATTAACATCTTGTTTTATTTTGGTACATTTGTTATAAGATGAACCATTACAGATATATTATTATTGACTAATGTCCTCAGTTTACATTAGGGTCCACTCTTTGTGTTTTTATGTAAATTATATGAGTTTTGACAAATACATGTGCTGTATCCACAATTATAGCATCATGTAGAATAGTTTCACTTCCCTAAAAATGTCTGTTCTTCACTTATTCATTCTTCCTTCCCTCCTTCTAATACCCTGAATAGCCTCTGATTGTCTCAGTTTCTATAGTTTGCCTTTTCCAGAATGTGATCTAGTTGGAATCACAGTGGGTAGCCATTTCAGTTTGACTTCTTTCACTCAGCAATATGCATTAAAGATTCCTGCTGTTTTTTGTCTTGATAATTAATTTCCTTTTATTTCTGAATAATATTCCACTCTGCGTATATCCCATACACTTATTATCCGCTTACTTATTGAAGGACATCTTGATTGCTTCCAGTTTTGGGTGATTTTTGAATAAAGCTGTCAAAAACACTCATGCAGATATTTGAGTGGACATAAGTTTGCAACTCATTTGGGTAAAATTGCTGCATCATATGATAAGGCTATGTTTAGCTTGTAAGAAACTGCCAAACTGCTTTCCAAAGTGCCTTTGCCTTTTGCATTCCTCCTGGCAATGAATGAGAGTTCCTCTTATTCTATGTCGTCATCAACAGTTAGCATTTTCTGCGGACTGGACATTCTGATAGGGGTGGAGAGTTATCTTATTGTTATAATAATTTATGATTCCCTAATGACATGATGTTGAGCATCTTTTCATACTCTTACCTGCCATCTGTATCTCTTCTTTGGTAATAGTCATGATCTTTTAAATGTAAAATAGGTTTATTGATAAATAACATAATTTACTCTCTATATTTGATATTGCAAACTTTAAGGTCTTTGAGATATGCAGGATCCTTATATGTAATTGGCATAAACCTATTATTTGTGCTCTCTTTATTGCTTTTGTGATTTCTTTTTGTTTCTTCCCACAAAAACCTGTTATGTGTCTTCCATAAATGCATCCAGTAAATGGAGAAATAAACTAGGAAAAGCTGTATATTCTGAAGCTGTATATTTTGACACAAGATACATTTTTTTAAAAAGATTTATTTTTTATTTATACATACACGCTGGGGCACAGGCCAGAGGTGTGGGGCGGCGAGAGGGTTCACCAGAGACAGAGCGGGGAGCAGAACAGGCAGATCAGAAATACACTGCTGAGGGGAGCAGCGGGCGAGGCAGGAGAGGTCTGCCGCACCATGTGGGACTCTCCCCGGCCGGCGGGCGGGCGTGGAACTCGCGTCGCTGCCGACAGCTGCACAGCGCAGCACTTAACCGCTGCGCCACCGGGGAGGCCCCGCAAGATACATTTTTTAAGAGGCTCCTTTTAAGGGTTTTCCATTGGAATGGGCTGCTCCTCATTGCTGGTTACCTGTTGATACTGTGAACAACTTCTGTGTAACGCCGTGAGAGTCCCGGAATCTGTGAGGCAAACAGCAGCCCTTAGGAAGTGCGTCAGCCTTTTCCTCCCTAGACCACTGCAGACAGCAACTTTAGCTGCCATTCTTCTTATTTCGCTTACTATCTTGATTCCCCCCCCACCTGTCCCCCCAGCCTCCACTTCCCACTCCACCATGACCACGTGTATACCCCTTTTCTCACATGGTTTCATATAGTAGGGCTAATTATGTTTTCTGGCTATTTTTCCTTTTAGTTACTTCTCAAGTCATGAAGTGAATTAGTACCCCTGAGTAGGTAGCGGGTCCATAACTGATTTCCTCCATCTCTGTTGGTTTTAACTGAGTCTAACTCCTAAGCACTATACCTTATTCTATTAATTAATGTGTCTTAATATAGCCTATAGTTAGTACTGGGACTAAACCCTTAGTCCCAAGTTTCAAGGTTGATTCGTGTCTCCTCTCTAGCAGTGTAGACTATAGAAGGGCTGGTGTGCAAACTTGTCCAATTCACATCCTAGTAGGCTTAACTTTACCTTAGATGAGGAATGAGGACCCAGCCATACCTCAAGCTCTCTTAACTATATTAAGATTTTCCCAAACCCAGATTTTTTTGGCTTATACTCTTCCTGTTCTATCTATTATTGTTACTTTTTAGTTATAAATTTTCTTTTTTCATTTAGAAAGACAAACTTTTTACAAAAATTATTGGAAATTAAAGAAGGGAGAAAAGGGGCTTCCCTGGTGGCACAATGGGTTAAGTCAGCCTATGAAGCTGTCCACAGCCACTGCAGCACAAGTTCGATCCCCAGCCAGGGAGATTCCCACATGGCGCAGCAGACCTCTCCTGCCTCGCCCGCTGCTCCCCTCAGCAGTGTACTTCAGTCGATCTGCCTGTTCTGCTCCCCACTCTGTCTCTGGTGAATCCTCTCACCACTCCACACTTCTGGCCTACACCCCAGTTCTTGTATGCATAAATAAATAAATCTTTAAAAAAAAGAAAGGAGAAAAAAATCACTCTTGATTCTATCACCTTTTGTTTTGGATTCTATTGATTTCTGTAAACAGTTGTGAGTCATGCTGTGGGAGGTGTGTATAGAGCTTCTGTCATGTGTGAATACACTCAGACATTACACATCTTCCAAGTCTTCCTCGTTACATGGCTAATATTGTTTTCTGAATACAGCAGTCTCACTGATGCTAGAGCTTCAGGATTCTGAAAACAGCACATTTGCTTGGGAAGGTGACTCCTGTCCATTGCCATGTTGCTTTAAGGTTTTTTTTTTTGCTACGTGACTTCTCATAGAATTGAAGAACAGCGTTGGAAGTATATATACTGACTGTGTTGGCCACCCATCTCTCAGTGAATACCTAGAACCTTTAAATTTAAATCACTGTGGGGCCTCCCTGGTGGCGCAGTGGTTAAGCGCTGCGCTGTGGAGCTGTCAGCAGCAGCGATGCGAGTTCGATGCCCAGCCAGGGAGATTCTCACATGGCGCGCAGACCTCTCCTGCCTCGCCCACTGCTCCCCTCAGCAATGTATTTCGGTTGATCTGCCTGTGCTGCTCCCCACTGTGTCTCTGGTGAACCCTCTCGTCACTCCATGCCTCTGACCTGTACCCCAGCTTATATGTATAAATAAATAAATCTTTAAAAAAAATTTAAATCACCGTGGCTGATGGTAGTAATCCCCGGGTTTTGTTGTTTTCTCTTAGAAGGAAGGCTTACTGATAGGTGTCAGTCTTATTTCTTCCTTTCTTGGGTGTGTGGCTATCAAGGACTGAGGCTGGGGTTCCAGAGACCCTCCCCCCTAGGCTTCTACCGGAGGTACCTTTGTTTAAAGCTTCACAGGTTTAAGCACAATTGCCAAGAAATGAGTGAGATCCTTTTCAGGAAATTTGCCTGAAACAAATGGGCTACCATTTAGGGCATGTGAGACTTTTTTTAAGATTTATCCATTTTTGCATACAAGCTGGGATACAGGCCAAAGGTGTGGGGCGGTGAGAGGATTCACCAGAGAAAGAGTGGGCAGCAGAACAGGCAGATTGACCTAAATACACTGCTGAGGGGAGCAGCGGGCGAGGCAGGAGAGGTCTGCTATGCCATGTGGGAATCTCCCTGGCTGGGCATCGAACTCACGCCGCAGCCATTGACAGCTCCGCAGTGCTGCACTTAACCCGTTGAACCACCAGGGAGGCCCCATGTGCAACATATATAAGAACCAAATAAGATCATAATAGTGTATATTTACATACACTATTTTGATCAGTGGATCTAGGAAACAGGGTCGCCTGCTGTACTTCCCTGGTTCTGGGTCTTCCAGCTTGACACACTTGGTTTGCATCCAGCCCTGATCACTGGCCCCTCATTTATGTGGAGGGTTAACCATTCCTTCCTTACAGAGATCATCATTGTTGGGATGAAGTTGTTGGCTTGAGGTATATAGTAATGAATAGCATACTCTGAGTCTTCATGGAGATTCTTTTTTTTTTTTTTAAAGATTTATTTTTTATTTATACATACAAGCTGAGGTACAGGCCAGAGGCGTGGGGTGGCGAAAGGGCTCACCAGAGACAGAGCGGGTAGCAGAACAGGCAGATCAGAAATACACTGCTAAGGGGAGCAGCGGGCAAGGCAGGAGAGGTCTGCTGCACCATGTGGGATTCTCCCTGGCCGGGCGTCGAACTCGTGTCACCGCTGCTGACAGCTCCACAGCACAGCGCTTAACCGCTGTGCCACCGGGGAGGCCCACATTCAGTCTTTTTGACAAAAGTGCCCTTGAACTGGAAAATGTTGTGGAGAGGTGGGCCTCTGCCTCCTTTCCTGAAGTCCATTTCTGAGGCCTAGTGGAGGGCTCGTGAGCAGGAGTCCTGAGGTCCAGGCCTGTGTCTCAGAGTAGGGCCATTGCCCAGTGGTCATTGAGAATATGAGTTCATGGTAACTTCTCAGAGAGATGTAATTCACTGGATTCTAGTCCCTTTACTAGCATATTAATAATAAAAGAGAGCCTTTTCAAACATCCCTTTCTTACCCACTCTCTCCATGTCTGTTTTTTTTTTTTTGTGTGTGTGTGTGTGCCTTTTACCTCTCCCATGTTCTTGAGTTCTCATTCCTAGAACCGCCTTTGCCTGCCATGAGAAGACCTATCAAGATGTTTTTAATTTTACAGTGCTGACCTGCATGTGATGCCCGGGGGGCACTTGGAGCCTTCCTTTTCCCTCCTGTTTCCTTTACTGTGATTTCAGGCCTTTCAACATGAGACCAGGAGCTCAGGAGCCATGCCAGTGAGAGGGGCGACTGCTAGAGAATAGGACCTGACCCAAGTGTCCAGTTCCAGAGGGTCATGCTGATTGACTGCACTGTTTGCCTGTCAGAGATTTGACTTCTTAAATCCTTTGGAAAAGCTTGGTTGGTTAGAGGAAAAATGTAGTGAAAACTGACTAAGACACCATAGCTTGCCCTCACCCCTTCTTCTGCTTTAGCTTTTCCAATATATTCAGTTGCAGACAGGCTGGATTCATGCCCTCCTGGCGCCAGTGTAGCAATTTTTCATTTTGTAAGCAGGAGTATTGCACAGACAAAAGGCCCAGAAGAAAGGCAGTGATTGAGCAGGGAGCCTTTGGGGTTGGAGCACTGAAGAAACATTGCTGATGTGAATCCCTTAGTTCATGCTGGTTCTGTGACTGGGAGGGAGCAGTGTCCACAGCATCTCGTGCCTGCTTTTCTGCTCAGAGCTATCCTGTGACTTTCCCCGTCTTACTTAATTGGGTAAAAACCAAAGGCCCCAGCCTCCAAGGTCCTTTAACCCACCTCTTTTCCTGCTGCCCTCCTCCTTCTTTGCTCTGTTTTTCCCACTCTTAATCCTCTTGTTGTTCCGTCAAAGTGCCAAGCACTCTCCTACCTCAGCATTTGCTGTCCGCATGCCTAAAAAGATCTACCCCCAGACAGCTCCATGCCTTATCTCTTGTTTCTTTAGGTCTTTCCTCAAATAATCACCTCTCAGTGAAGCCTTACCTGATTCATTATTTAAAATGGGAGTCTGCATCCCCTCCAGGATGCACACCATCTCCTTTTCCTGCCTAATTTTCTTCTCTTCCTCCTCCTCACTCTCCCCAACTCTTTTTCAAAGCCCTTGTTTACTGTTGATCTCCCCTTGTGTATGTGTTTTATACATTGATGTTTCTCTGAACTTTTATTTATTGGGGTGGGGGAGTACCTCCAGCAACTTCACAGTGCTTGGTACATGATAACTCCTTAATCATTTCTGTGTTTATTGCACATTTCCTAAGTGTCGGGTGCTTTCTTGATGCTGAGGTGCTTGGAATCATGACAGGCAAGGTTTCTGTTCTCATGTATCCTACAGTCTTTCAGGAGAAACATGTAAAAATACAGATAGTTTTAGATAGCACAGGTACTGTGTTGAAAATAAAGCCAGGATGATGTGCTGGAAAGCATGCAGGTAGAAGTAGGGTGGGTGGGGAGGGTGCATTTAATAGGTAGTGATGGCTTCCCTGAGTATATGACATTTGAACAAGTTCATATTTCTCTACAATCAGTGCTTCCTGGAATTGTACAATGCTCAGGTAACAACCATGTGAAGACTGTAGGTAGTGGAAATAGCTAGTGCAAAGGCTCTGGGGTAGGAAGGACCTTGAGGTGTTTAAGGACCAGAAAGAAGACCAGTATGTCTGGAGCTTGGTAAAAGGGGAGGACAACAGAGCAAGATGAGATTGGACAGTTTGAAGACAATGTAAATGTGACAGTCAATAAACTAGTTGATGTGAGAGGCAAAGGGATGATGTGATGGGAAGTAGGGGTGGTATCAAGTGTAAAGGCAGGAGAACAGAGTTGAGTGATGTTTTTATTTCCCTAAAAGAGAAACAACAGAAAATGGCTCAAAGCAAATGTGATTAAGATGAGTTTGATTTTGGGCCTCCCCGGTGGTGGCGCAGTGGTTAAGCGCTGCGCTGTGGAGCTGTCGGCAGCGGCAACGCAAGTTTGACGCCCGGCTGGGGAGAATCCCACATGGCGCGGCAGACCTCTCCTGCCTCGCCTGCTGCTCCCCTCAGCAGTGGATTTCTGATCTGCCTGTTTTGCTCCCTGCTCTGGCTCTGGTGAGCCCTCTCGCCGCCCCATGCCTCTGGCCTGTACCCCAGCTTGTATGTATAAATAAAAAATAAAATCTTTAAAAAAAAAAAAAAGATGAGTTTGATTTTGATAGTGGCTGAGAGGAAGGCTCATTGCTTTTTAATACTCTTATCTTGTTTGTCATTGAATGTCTCAGCCTGATTATCTCTTTGCCTGGCAATGGGAATATTATTACCATTTAGCATTTGCTCAGCTGTGACACACTGTAGTCATATACAGAACACACAAAACGTTCAGTCCTTGTCCTTGGGAAACTGAGATGCTGTAAAGATTTGTTTCTTCCAGTTACCCTCTTTCAGGTGTCTCACTCTTCTTGGGATGGCTGATTTCCCAGAGTCCTGGAGGCTAGTGGGTAGACAAAAGGCCCTTTGGAAGAATTCCCTGGTTCTTAGGTCTCTAAGAAGCCCCCAAACTACACCTATGTGTTGACTGCCCTTCACTTCCTAAATCAAACTGCGCTCTTCCTGCTACTAAGTGTTTAAAAAGCCTGTCTTTTACAATTTTTTTAAAAAATCTTTGTATTGGTTTGCTTTAAGCCAAAACCAAGAGTGAAACTGTCCTGATGTTGCCAAGAAACCCAATCACCAGGCTCTTCCTTAGCCCAGAGTTACTATAGAGCCCTAGGCTGGCTTGGAATCCCCCCCATCCAGAACATACTTTTCTGTTTTTTGGTGCTTGGGAGTAGAGGAAAGAAGGCCTATGGGCCTCCACTAGGGGAGGTTTAATATAAATCTTAGCTATGTCAGAATATTACCATAGAAACATTTCAAAAGAATTTTACAATTTAATACCTGACATAGTACTGTATAGTCACCAAACAACATTTCAAAACAGCTTATGAAGTGTCAGTCATTGTGAGTTGTTTGAAATAAAAACATCTTCACAAATGTTTACTTAGTAATTGCTTACTGAAACCTGTTGTAATGATTGTCAAAACATGGTAGCAGTCAGAAGAATCTTGGGTTAGGTTTGAAGGGTCTAGAAGGGATCCGAGGTCAGGAGATTGGGCAAAGCTGGAAGACCCTGGCAGCTTGTGAAGGATGGGGCTGATTAAGCTCCATAGTCTGTAAGTTAGGGAAGCTCGAGGCGCCAGCTGATGTTTTAAGGGAAAAGTGATGAGCAGAGGCTGCTGCTTACAAGCACAAAGCAAAGGAAGGGGTCTAGACTGGAGATTATGAACAATAGGAAATTCAGGAAATACAAAGAAAAGTTGGGTCTCCTTGGTGGCTTGGGAGTTGAATCTCAGTGCTACCACTGCGATGTTCCACCTGGACTTTCAGCCCTGCCAGGGAGCTAACCCACATAGCACAGCAGGCCTCTGCTGTTTTGCCTGCTGCTCCACTTAGCAGTGTATTTCAGTAGAGCTGCCTATTCTGTTTCTCACTCTGTCTCTGGTGAATCCTCTCAGCCCCTCCCTCACCTCTGTCCTACATCCCAGTTTTTCTATGCAAAACTAAATCTTAAAAAAAAAAAATGCACTGACAGCTACTGTAATAACTTCATTGTATTTCCTTTATCTTTTTCACATACATATTTTTCTCATACATTTTTACATTGTGTGTGTATACACAAATATTCTAGATTTTTAAAAATTTATGCATACAAGAACTGGGGTATAGGCCAGAGGTGTGGGGTGAGAGGATTCACCAGAGACAGAGTGGGGAGCAGAACAGGCAGATCTATTGAAATACACTGCTGAGGGGAGCAGTGGGCGAGACAGAAGAGGTCTGTGTCATGTGGGTTAGCTCCCTGGCGGGGGATTGAACTCAGGACAAAGTGGCTAGTAGTAGCTTGATAGCATTGAAACTTTAACCCCTGCACCACCAGGGAGGCCCTACACAAATATTCTAAATTATTCTTTATATTAAATTTTGCTTTATGTTTTTTCATGACCGCTTGTTTGTAGTAAAATATACATAATGTGAAACATACCATTTTAACCATTTTTAGATGTACAGTTCAGTGTCATTAAGCACTTTCATATTATTGTGCTGCCATCACCACCACCCATCTCCAGAACTTTTCATCTTCCCAAAGTGAAACTCTGTACCCATTAAACAATAATTCTCCCTCACCCGCTGTACCCATTAAACAGTAATTCTCCCTCACCCGCTCACAACCACCATTCTATTTCTGCCGATGAATTGAACTGTTCTAGCACTTCACATGAGTGGAAACATGCAGTGTTTGGCCTTTTATGTCTGACTTATGTCATTTAACAGATGTTTTCAGTGTTTATCCATGTTGTCTCATGTATCAGAATTTCCTTCCCTTTTTAAGACTGAATACGTTTCCAGTATATATGCCACTTTTTGTTTATCCATTCATCCATTGGTAGACATTTGAGTTTTTTTACGCCACTCTTTTTTTCCATTGATGGACATACAGATTGTTTTTACCTTTTTGTATTGTGAATAATGCTGCTGTGAACTCAGAAAAATTCCTGTTTAAAGTGCCTGTTTTCATTTCTTTCATATATACACAGATATTGGAATTGCTGAATCACATGACATGTCTAAATTTTTTTTTAAGATTTTATTTATTTATGCATACAAGAACTGGGGTTAGGCCAGAGGTGTGGGGTGGTGAGAGGATTCACCAGAGACAGAGTGGGGAGCAGAACAGGTGGATCTACTGAAGTCCACTGCTGAGGGGAGCAGCAGGCGAGGCAGGAGAGGTCTGCTGCGCCATGTGGGAAGCTCCCTGGCCAGGGATTGAACTTGTGCTGCAGTTGCTGTGGAAAGCTTCATCATGCTGGACTTAACCTCTTGCGCCACCAGGGAGACCCGACATGTTTAAATTTTTTGAGGAACCACCATACTGTTTCCACAGCAGCTGAGCTATTTTACATTTCCGCCAGTAATGCACAAGAGTTCTAATTTCATGACCACTTTTAAAGTAGTTATTTATATTTTTATTCTGTAATGAACAGTGGATGAACAGTAAACAAAGGAGACTATGAAGTGGGGTTCTGAGTAAGCTGCTTTTTCCTCCACATCCATTAGAGGTAAAAAACCCTTTGCTCTCAAAGCTCAGAGAATAGTCATCCTGCTTTCAGGGCTCTCATTTGTAATGACTGTAATGTGTCACCACACAGCGCCCCAGAACTTATGTTACCCCTACTTGTAGAACACTTAGGTTGTTTCTGAAATTTTACTCTTATAAATACCACTGCATATGTTTATGCAAAAGACTTTTTCCCAATATAAAATCATTCTTTTAGGGTGAATTCCCAGAACTGGGAACTACTGCTGAAGATAATATTCAATAGCTGACACTTAGTACTTTCTGTATTCCAGGCACTTTTCTCAGTAGTTAATATGTGATAGCTACTCATATCTCTATTTTTAAAAACAGACTTTGTGTATTTTTAAAGATTTATTTATTTATGCATACAAGCTGGGGGCCAGGCCAGAGGTGTGGGGAGGTGAGAGGGTTCACCAGAGACAGAGTGGGGAGCAGCACAGGCAGATCGACAGAAACACACTGCTGAGGGGAGTAGCGGGTGAGGCAGGAGAGGTCTGCCATGCCATGTGGGAATCTCCCTGGCCGGGAATCGAACTTGCGTCGCCGCTGCCTACAGCTCCACAGCCACCAGGGAGGCCCCAGACTTTATTTTTTAGAGCAACTGAGAACATTCTCTTATGTAACCACAGTAAAATTATTAAAAAATCACAGGTTAACACTAATAAAATATTACTATCTAATGTACTCCCCTTATTCAAGTTTTACAGTTTGAAATAATAATTTTCTTAGCGTTGGCACTAGATCCAGCCTAGAAATACATATTGCATGTAATTACTATGTCTCTTTAGCTTCTTTCAAATCTTGATCTTTCATGACCTTTTGAAGAGTATAGGTTACATTATAGAATGACTTTCAGTGTGGATTTGTTTTTTCCCTCAGGATTAGAATCATGTTATACATTCCTTGGTACAAGTATCACAGAAATTTTGTGCCCTTCTCAGTGAACATACCAGGAGGCATTTGGTATCAGTTTGTCTAATTACTGTTGATGATGTTTAATAACAGTAATTCCCCCCTTATTCTCAGAGGATACATACCGAGACACCCGTGAATGTCTGAAACCATGGATAGTACTGAACCCTGTATATACTATGTATGTATATCACATACATACCCAAAATAAAGTTTAATTTATAAATTAAGCACAGTAAGGGATTAACAACAGTAATTATTGATAATAATGAAATGGAACAATTATAACAATATGATGTATTAAAAGTTCTGTGAATGTGGTTTTTCTCTTTCACTCTCAAAATATCTTATTAGATGTGATATATTGTGGTTGATCATGAGTAATGGAAACCTCAGAAATTGAAACTGCAGATAAGGGGTGACTGCAATGCTTTGATCATTTGGTTAGGGCATGGTGTCAGCCAGGCTTCTCTACTGAAGGTTATTACTCTTTCATTTGTAATAAATATCTGGTGGGAAAGCATTTGAAGCTGTCACTGTCTTGTTTCTTGTCAGATTTTTTTTAACCCATTGATGATTCTTGCCAGACTCATTATGATCATTGCCAAATGGTGATTTCTAATTCTGTGATCTCATCTATGTTTATTGAGATTGTATTTTAAAGAAGAGTCTTTTCTTTTCCATTCATTTGCTTATTGATATCAGTATATTAGGGTTCTCCAGAGAAGCAGAAACAATAAGATATAGGAGATTCTATTGGATCTCTCTATCTCTCTCTCCCTCCCTATAGCATTGTGTGTGTGTGTGTGTGTGTGTATGTGTCCTAGATCTGTGTCATTCATGTATACATTTGGTTCATGCAGTTATAGAGGCTTGCAAATCTGAAATCTGTAGAATAAATGTTTCTAGGTCCATTACAATCAGTGTGAATTCATAGATCCTTAATTAATAAGTTTTTATCATTTCTTTTGATGCTGCTAGATTTGGCCAATGGGTGCCCTTCTCTTTGGCTTCTCTCCGCTTTTGATATGTTCCTATCATTCTTTGAACACTTCTTATTTTTTGGCACAATAAAAAGTTCTAGGCTCATTCTGTACTTTCCCAAACCTGGAATCAGCCATTTCTCTAGTGAGGTATGGTTTATTTTAGTTGAGGTTGGTATTTAGAAACCAAGATCTGGGTGCTAGATTTTATCATTACTCTGGGGGTGTCACTACTCAGTAGAGGGCTGGGAAACATACACACCTTTATTCTATATCTCTATTAAAAATCGTGAGTTCAGACTGATACCTCCATTTCTAAAATCATACTGATCAGGTTCATTCAAATCTTTTTTTTAAAAAAAAAACACATTTTTTTTTAAACCTTTTTTTTTTTAAGGATTTATTTTTTATTTATACATACAAGCCGGGGTACAGGCTGGAGGCGTGGGGTGGCGAGAGGGCTCACCAGAGATGGATGGGTAGCAGAACAGGCAGATCAGAAATATACTGCTGAGGGGAACAGCGGACAAGGCAGGAGAGGTCTGCCGCGCCATGTGGAATTCTCCCCGGCCGGGCGTCGAACTCGCGTCGTCGCTGCCGACAGCTCCAAGGCGCAGCGCTCAACCACTGCGTCACCGGGGAGGCCTAAAAAAAACATTTCTAATTTGACACATACTTACCAATTTTTAACATCTCTGACAATTATTCATAATACGTTTACATATAAGGTTAGTCAGAATGACTAACCCATACCACCACAAAAAATAAGCCTACTAACTTGAATTTGTATTTGTTTCCTGGCTTTTCTTTGCTTTTATCCTGAGGCTATGTGAGCAACACACTACTACAAAACATTTTCCAGTCATTTCTCTTTTTCCCTTCTTCAGTGTTCACTTAGGAAATACAGTTAGGTTAATTAATTTTTGTTTGTATTACATTTTGGCTCTTCCATCCTCGTTGATTCTATTTTTTTAAGTATGTGATAGTATTATCATTAATCCAAAAATGAGAACCATACAAAAAAGGTATTTTCAGAGATGTCCCCACACCCTAATCCTTTCCACTTCTTATCTCACCTACCCACCTATAAGTAACCAGTCTTACTAGTTTGTGATTTATTCTTCTGTGTTGCTTTTTACACAAATGACGTATATGTATATTTTCCTGTCTTCCCTTCTTTCTTCCTCAAAAGGTAGCAACTGTAGTACTTTTCTGCTTAACAGTATCCATATCGGTTTGTAGAGCTCTTTGCCCATCATTCCATTTTTTTTAAACACATTTATTTGACTATTTATTTATTTTTCATAGAAGAGCTAGGGTGTAGGCCAGAGGTGTGTGTGTGGAGGGGGGGAGTTGTGAGAGGATTCACCAGAGACAGAGTGAGGAGCCAAGCAGGTGGGTTCAGTGATATACACTAAGGGGAACAGTGGGCAAGACAGGAGAGGTCTGCTGCGCCATATGTGGGTTAGCTCCCTGGCTGGAGATTGAACTCAGAACTTGGGCCAGCTGGTGATAGCATGGAGACTTAATCCCTAGGGAGGCAGACCACTGCCCTTCATTTTTTTTTTTAAAGATAGATTTATTTATGCATACAAGAACTGAGGTGTAGGCCAGAGGTGTGGGGTGGTGAGAAGATTCACCAGAGACAGAGTGGGGAACAGAACAGGCAGATCTACTGAAGTACACTGCTGAGGGGAGCAGCGGGTGAAGCAGGAGAGTCTGCTGTGCCATGTGGGAATCTCCCTGAGTGGGTATTGAACTCGTGCTGCAGTGGCTTTGGATAGCTTCATAGTGCTGCTCTTAACCCGTTGTGCCACCAGGGAGGCCCTGCCCTTCATTCTTTCTTTAAAACTGTATGGCTCTTTGAACTATGTTCCTGTGAATGGGTATTTATGTTTTTTCTATTAGTTTTTTACCATTACCAATTCTTAGTAGTGAGATTTCTAGGCCAAAGAGTAAACATATATATAACTTTCCCTACAGCAAGCTTATGATAATTTGTTTACTACCAGTAATGTATGAACATGTCTGTTTCTCCATAGTCTTGCCATAGTCATGCTTTAGAATTTTTGCTGTTCTGATAGGTAAGAATGGTATCTCATTGTTACTGTAATTTGTATTTCAGTTGCATTTCTCCTATCATAGTGAGTTGAACATCTTGTCATATGCTTGAGGGGGATATATTGTATCTATTTCTATATGTTTAATTTGTGAGTTTTTTTCTCCTTCTCAATTTTTATAAACAGCTCTTTTGATAATTAACATACCCCACAGTTCACCCTCTGAACATGTACAGTTTAGTGGGTTTTAGTGTATTCATAGAGTTATGTAACCATCACCATAATTTAATCTTAGAACTTTTTAAAATCACCTTAACAAGAAATCCCACACCCATTAGCAGTGACTCTACATTTGTCCTCAGTCTTCTGGCCTTAGGCAGTCACCAGTCTACTATCTGTCTCTGTAGATTTACCTAATCTGAACATTTTACATAATATGACTATAATTTACATGTTACAAATTATATTACTTATATAAATGGAGTCATACATTATGTGGCCTTTTATGACTGGCTCCTTTTAGAGTATGCTATAATGCTTACAGTGTACCAGGTAGTTTGTAAATATTTCTTGTTTTTTAGCTTCTAAACATTTAGTTCTCATAACAACTCTGAAATCATTACGCTTATTATCCACATTTTATAGATGAGGAAACTGAGGCACAGAAAAGTTACATATCTTTCCTGAGGTCACATAGCACTAAGAAAATGGGGAGTGGAATCAAGCAGACCCTCAGTCTAAGCTGCATTACTTGCTTGCTGTCTGATTTATGGAATATTACTTAAACTCTCAAGTGTCTTTTTCATATGTTAGTTAAATGAAGCTAACAATGGCTGAGTAATAGAGTTGCTAGAGAATTAAATGCTGCGACACTTTCTGATCTGTGATGCGATTTTCATGAACACCTTTCTGGGGAACACCATACAATAGAAAATGTAAAGACCAAGATTCAGGATAAGGAAAGAATTCCTTCTCATCTGCAAAGGCTGACCATTTGCTGGCAAGCAACTGGAAGATGGACAGATTTTATCTGAGTACAGCATTCAGAAAGAGTCCAGTCTTCATCATGTCTTGAGACTACATGGTCATGCTAAGGAAAGGAAGAAGTCTTACAGTACTCCCAAGAAGAATAAGCATAAGAGAAAGAAAGTTAAACTGGCTATCCTGAATGTTATAAGGTGGATGAGAATGGTACTATCAGTCACCTTCATTGGGAGTGCCCCATCAGAGGAATGAGGTGTTAGCATTTTTATGGCCAGCCACTCTGACAGACATTATTGTAGCAAATGTTGTCTGACCTATTGTTTGAACAAACCAGAAGACAAGTAATTGTGTATGGATTAATAAAAGACATGAACTAAGAACAAGCAAACAAGTAAATGCAGTGACATAAGAAAGTACTTAATCCAAGACCTCAGACAGACTTAAAGTAGGTGTTCAGTTTATCTTAGTGGTTATAAATACAGAGTTGGGAAGACCTGGCTTACTTAGCATGGATGACCCTGGCTTCCCTAGCATTTAGGGGTACCTGTTTTGTTTTGTTTTTACTTAAGTTATAGTTCACATACCATGAAAGTCACCCTTTTAAAGTGTACAATTAAGTGGCAGTGGCTTTTAATTTATTAAGTTTTTACAGTCATCACAAGTATTTAGTTCCAGAACATTTCTGTCACCCCAAAAGAAACTCTACTCATTTTTCCCATTCTTTTCTCTCCCTGACTCCTGGCAACTACTAATCTACTTTCTGTCTCTATGGGTTTATCTGTTCTGCACAGTTCATATGAAAGGAATCATATAATATGTGGCCTTCTATGTCTGCTTTTATTCACTTAACATAATGTTTTCAGGGTTCATCAATGTTGTAAATATCAGTACATTGTTCCTCTTTATTGCCAAATAACATTCCATTGTATGGATAAACCACATTTTGTTTATCCATTGATCCATTGATGACATTTGGGTTGCTTCCACTTTTTGGCTGTTACACATAATGCTACCATGAACTTTAGTGTATACTTTTTAAAAATTTTTATTTATTTTTAAAGATTTATTTATTTATAAATACAAGCTGGGGTGCAGGCCAGAGTTGTGGGGCGGTGAGAGGGTTCACCAGAGACAGAATGGGGAGTAGAACAGGTAGATTGACCAAAATACACTGCTGAAGGGAGCAGCGGGGAAGGCAGGAGAAGTCTGCTGCACCATGTGGGAATCTCCGGGACAGCATTGAACTAACACTGCAGCTGCAGACAGCTCCACAGCACTGTGCTTAACCCATTGCGCCACCAGGAAGGCCCGGGTATGTGAGAGTGGAATTGCTGGGTCATATGGTGTGGTTGAGTATTTGGTGAACTGTCACACTGTTTTCCTATGCAGCTTCACTACTTTACATTCCCACCATGTATGAATGTTACAGTTTCTCCACATCCTTGTTTTTTTTTTTAAGATTTTATTTATTTATGCATACAAGTTGGGTGTAGGCCAGAGGTGTGGAGTGGTGAGAGGATTCACCAGAGACAGAGTGGGGAGCAGAACAGGCAGATCTACTGAAGTACACTGCTGAGGGGAGCAGCGGGAGAGGCAGGAGATACTGCTGCGCCATGTGGGAATCTTCCTGGCTGGGTAGCGAACTCGTGCTGCAGTGGCTCTGGATAGCTTCATAGTGCTGCGCTCAACCCATTACACCACCAGGGAGGCCCTGTTTGTTTTTGGTTTTGTTTTTAAGATTTATTTATTTATGCATACAAGAACTGTGGTATAGGCCAGAGGTGTGGGGTGGTAAGAGGATTCACCAGAGTGGGGAGCAGAACAGGCGGATTTACTGAAGTACACTGCTGAGGGGAGCAGCAGACGAGGCAGGAGAGGTCTGCTGCACCATGTGGGAAGCCCCCTGGCCAGGAATTGAACTCGTGCTGCAGTAGCTGCAGATAGCTTCATAGTGCTGAGGTTTCACCTGTTGTGCTACCAGGGAGGCCCTCACATCCTTACTTGTTATTGTCTGTCTTTTTTTGGCCATTCTAGAGGGTGTGAAGTGGTACCTCATTGTGGTTTGAATTTCCCTGATTACTAATAAATAGCATTGAGTACAAGATGCCAACTTTTAGGTCAATTTTTCTGCCTGCTGTCATTTCCTCTAGAAAGTCTCTCCTGGGTTGCTGTTCATTTTCTGCCTGGAGTTAGCAGTCATTCTGGCCTTTTAGAGGCTTGATTGATATTTTCCTAGGTGCTTTAGTGGAGACCCTTGGGCAGGTTGCAGTGGTCAGGCAACTGTGCTCAGGATTCAGGGCACATGTTCTTGTTGGCGGGTTTGATGCTGCTTTTCAGGTTGTCACAGCCATTGCCATAGGCTCACCAAACTACTGGGACAAAGCCAGCCTCTCGCCAGATACCTCACTGAGCTAGATAAGAAGTTCTTGAACCAAAAGCAATTTTCAGAAACCATCTCACCCAGCCTTCTGCAGCAAGACAGTTGTAATCCCTCACTCTCACCCTACCAGACTGGGGAGAATCTATGTTCTTTAAAAATCCTGGCCAGTATTCTAGCAGCCTCCTGTATTAGAAAAATTCTTTGCTCTGACCCAGATCCCACCTTCTACAGCACATGCTAATTTCCTCTCATGCTTTCCTTTTCCCTAGGGGTAGCATCATCATCTGGTCGGACAAAATTGTGTTTGCTGGAGAAGCCCTCACATAGAAAGTTCAAACCACACCAGGCCCCTCTCGGGGACTTTAAAAGCTAAATGACCTTGTCACTTGGCTATTGCCTAGGCACCCTGCTTTTTTTTAAAAAAGAGAACTTCTGACAGGCTCCAGGTTGTGTGTTTATCCAGAGCCTGGGCCATTCCAAACTCATGTTTCAGTTTGGAGGTTGTGTCCAGCCAGCCTGGTGGGTGGTAATCAAACGCAGGTGGAGACCATCTGGCGGGGCCTGTCCCTCCCACCCAGCCAAGTGAGGGCTGGCCTGCCCACCACAGAGCTGGCCCCAAAAGCACCCCGTGTGGAGGCAGATGGTATACACATGCATGTGCATGCATGCACGCACACCCATACGTTTGTGTGCGTGTGTGCGCTGCCCTCTTTAGAGAGATGGTGCTGCTTGAACGCCTGTGACTTCTCTTTCTGCATCTGAGCTTTCTCCCATTGCACAACCAAGGAACGTGTTTCTTTTGGTCTGTTTTTCAAGTTTTTGTGGTTAGAAATCATATATTTTTCTTGGCCCAAGATGAAAGCCCTGGAGCAATGGTATAATGCATTTCACAAAGCTGCCTCTAATTGGTGACTGCTTGAAATCTTCCCTTTGCCCTACTGACCCATCTCCCTTTGTAGAGTTTTAATTCCAAGTCCTGTGTCTCCCCAGGTTGTTACAACCCTCTCAAGCCAGCAACCTCTGGGGAGTAGCTCTTCCAACCTTAATTTGCTTAGCTATTCCCTCAGCCTCCCTACAGAAGGGCAATTCAGCAAGGAAAAATAGCTTTTGTGTCCCGTGTCCTGCCAAGCATCTTCTTCTAGCCTGCCCCCGCCCCCCACACCCTAAGTGGTGTGTACCCTCAAAATGGGTTTTGTGGGCCTCGCTGGTGGCCTAGGGGTTAAGTCTCAGCATTATCACTGCTACTGCATGAGTTTGATCCCTGGCCAGGGAACTGATCCACCCATGCTGCAGCAGACCTTCTCCTGTCTTGCCTGCTGCTCCCCTTAGCAGTGTATGTCAGTGAATCCACCTGTTCTGCTCCCCACTTTGCCTCTGGTGAGTCCTCTCACCCCCTGTACCTCTGTCCTACACCCCAGTTCTTCTACATGCAAAAAGAAAAAAGAAAAATGGAGTTTGCTTTCCACATTGCTAGATACCTAGAAGAAACCCAAACCATGGACACCTTCTTTGAATACAATAGTGTATGACCATGATAAATTTCAGAATTCCTTTTTAGCCACTTAGAGAAATGAGCTTCTCAGAAATGATCTCCATGTGCAGAAGAAGTGGGCACACTAGCAAGGCTAGGGCTGGTGTCAGAGCTTCTGAGTCTTTGGGATCACTTTCTGCCTAATTTCCTGGCCTGACCTCTTCTGGGTGATGATGAAGGAAAGATACCATATGGAAGTCCGGGGTTGGACATTGACTGCATCACCATCCCTTCAGAATTCTCCCCTCTTACCACCTGTTCTGGTGGCTTGACTCACAAGGAGGTGTTGGCTGTCATCTTAGTTTATGGTTAGTATTTGTATGCTGAGGAATTTACATGTGTATAATAATTGTGGCTTATGTTTGTATAAGCTATAATTACTAAAAATTATACATGAACACACTTTAACTTTTTACCCTTTCCATGCTGGCAAGCCTCCTTTATCTCTCAGGAATGCCTTCCTGGATGCATCCCTTACCTAAGGACGTGTGTCTCCCCAACCAGGTCTTGTTCTCTAGTCCACATTATTTCCCTCTCTGGCAGAAGGCCATTTCAGGGACTTCCTGGAGATTCAGGACTCCTGAGGTTTCCCAACTGGCAGGGAGGTGGGCTCCTTTGCTTTATAGTCACTCCTTTGCTTTATAGTCACTGTGATGAGCGTGACCACAGAGACAGTAACCCCCTTCATTCTGGGCCACGTGTGGATGGTCTTACCTCACACTGGTTGCTAGTTTTCAGGAAGAGCACGTGCTTTATTAATACTCATGAGGTGCTGGGTTTCAAGAACACAGGTCCTCCCAGACTGAGGTGGGGGCCCAGCGAGCCCAGCTGAGGATTCTGCTCTTGTGGGGCAAGTGGGAGTAGAGAGAGGGTCTCATTCACACAGCACATATTGTAGGACATATACCCTTAACAAACTAAGTAGGTGCTTGTTAAACTTGAAGGAATGAGATAGATGAATAAGGAGGATTTTTTTCTTGTGAGCTGCAATCATACAAAAAGGAATGATCCAGAGCCACAAAATGTGGAGATGAGTTCACAGTGCCAGCAGGGAATTTGATTGGCTGGGCTAAGATCAAACACAGGTACTGTAGCTGGTAGGAGCGCAAGGCTAGAGTTTTTGTTCCTCACAGACTGTGAAGATCTTTCCTCCCTTCAAGGCTCACACTCTGGGAGATTCCTCTGAATAGGGGGTTTGGATACTAATGTCCCCCCAAAGGGAGAGAACTTTCAAAACTACTTTTCCTAAGGTAGTTGAACTAAAACCATTTGCTTTTTATTCCTTTCAGATTTACAGGAACAGATGGACCTAGTGGTTTTGGCTTTGAGTTGACATTTCGTCTGAAGAGAGAAACGGGGGAGTCTGCCCCCCCAACGTGGCCAGCAGAGCTAATGCAGGGTTTGGCCAGATATGTGTTCCAGTCAGGTAAGAGCCCTAGGAGCTGGCTGGTGTGGTGGTCCTTTTGCCATGAGCCTGGTTGGCTTTGGGAACTCCCAGGTACAGTTTGATGTTTGTGATGTGACCTTTCCTAGTGACACCCTATGTATACCATGTGGGGGGCTTTCATGCCTTGGGTTTCCTGAGTGGAAAGCTCTCTGGGCCATGGAAGAGAAGGATATGTCACTATGACCTCCAGCAGCAAGTGGGAGTCCCACCACTGTTCTTATGCCTTGAGCCCTTGTTGCAATCTACAACCATCCTCCTGAGCCCCAGGCTGCCAGAAGCAGTCAGTATGGAACTAACTAGCTCTTTTTCTGCCTGCCGTATCTCCCATAGTTAGTATACTATTCTTATTCCTGGCTGCCAGTGACCTAGCCTTTTCTGTTTCTGGGGCCATAAGCACACATGTTAATATTGGCTAAGGCTTGGGTTATCAGTAGAGTGTGGGGCACAGAGCCAAAAAATTGTCAGAAACTTGTTTTTTTCACAGCATATAGGGGAAACTAGAATCAGTCAGGCCCTTGACAGTAAAAAACAGTGTTTTGATTTGGATGATTCAGGAGATGGTTGATCATTTGGATGATCCTGTACTCCTGTGTCTCTATGGAGACTGCTAATGTGGATGCTGAAGTGTGGGCCCTTTGTGCTAAAGAATAGGTCTTACATTGTTCGCTCAGCCTATTTGTAGTCTTCCAGTTGCATGAAATGGAGTAAAATTTAGTATGTTATATGGAAGGTTTCATATCATCTGAATTTTTTTTTAAAAGATTGATTTATTTATACATACAAGCTGGGGGTACAGGCCAGAGGCGGGGGTGGCGAGAGGGTTCACCAGAGACAGGGTGGGGAGCAGTACAGGCAGATCAGAAATACACTGCTGAGGGGAGCAGTGGGAGAGGCAGGAGAGGTCTGCCGCACCATGTGGGATTCTCACCGGCTGGGCGTTGAACCCGCGTCTCGCGCTGCCAACAGCTCCACGGCGCAGCGCTCAACCGCTGCGCCACCCACCAGGGAGGCCCTCATCTGAATTTTTAATGTGGCTAATTGCTAGAAGCATTTCCCAGACTTTGTTTCTTTGGATTGGTAAGTAGCATTTACCCAGTTCTTTTGCTCTTTGATTGCCATTGGAAAGGGCAGAGCGGCATCTACACCACAGTCCCTCAAAGTGTGATCCTTGGATCATCTGCATTAGAAGGATCTGTCAACACATATTCCTGGGCTCTTAGAAGATCTCTGTCTCAGCATCTTTGGGGGTGAGGCTTTCAGATGCTTCTGGTAGAGACTAAATTTGGAGAGCCATAGATTTGGCAGTTTCTCTAAGTATTGTGACTTTTTCAACTTTGAGTAGGTAATCAATTGGGAATGTAGTAGATCTTCTAGGTAGAACTCCTCTGCCCCCATTCCCTGGAAGTCAGTTGTTGATAGCATAGCTGTCATGTAATGGGACTGATCCTTAACTACCATCGACCATCACGTGTCCTGTGGTGCCTCTTGGAGGCTAAGCAAGGGTTCCCAGTTTGACTGCTCATGAGATCCTGTGGGAACTTGTCAACACGCTGATTCCCAGAACCCCTGCAGGATTCCGATTCAGTTGGCTAGAGGGTGATGGAGCATCTGTTCCTTGACCAGTTTCAAGGGAGAAGGACTGGTGTGGGGATGGTATTTGGGCTCTAAAGGCCAGATGACCAGGGGCAGGAGGAGCAGGCTGTTGAAGCAGTTGGCCTCTGTGATCTGGTGGTGTCTTAATGTGGTTTGCAGAGTCCTTTAAAACTGTGCTAGGAGTCTGCTGTCTTAATTCTTTCTGTCTTCATGTCTCCCTTCTTGGGATACCTAAAACTGATGCTGATATGAGCTATCTTTGGGAAAATAAACTTGATGTGGAATTTGATCTGCTATAGGAAAGGGGATTCTGAAGACTAGGCAACCTCTTGCTTGTATAGACAGGTAACTCCCTGCCCACTGCTTAAACCTTGCATCCATATGTTTGTTTCCATTTAATATACCTACTCAAGTGGATAGAGATCAGAGATGTAAAACAGTTGTTATGAATCACTGTCAGGTGGAGTCAAGCAGATGAACTTCTGAAATAGTTATGATGTTATAGTGTTGAAACTCTAATGCAAGTGAATGGAAAAATAGGACTTGATTTGTAAGGGTTCCTTTCACTCACGCAGTAAAAACATCACCAGTGATTATTTTAAAACACTAAGGTGATCACTGATCAGGCAGATTATCAACCGAAACTAAAAGCAATGGATAAAAAGATTGTTAGGGAAGAAGATATTAGTTGTGACAGGAACTTTATTGCCCCTTTGCGGCAGGAATGCGATGAGGGACACAACAGTCGTGGACCAGGTTTGCAAGGCAAGACTCGGCTACTTGAGCAGAAGTTCTTATGCCATTTGTTGAAATCATACAGGCTGGTTAAAGCTGATCATGAGACAATGGTATGAGGAATAAGGTCTCGAGAGTGAGATAGGAATGGGGGACAAAGTTTTACAAGGGACAGGGAAGGGGACATCATGACCATATGTCAAAAGACATTTGCATCAGCAAAGTATGATGTTATCACAGGCAGAGTTATCCAAGACCACCATGGAGATAATCACATAATCAGGTCAACAGCGGCCTAGGCATCCCCGGACCTGCCTCGTGATACAGGGCTGTGCTCCATAGGTAGTCAAGGAATGCCTGCTGTGATTACAGATAGCAAATAGGACAGTTGCCCACGAGTGGCCGGCTAGTAGCCAGCTCATAGGAACCCACAGATATTCACAGGCTTCAAGAATTTCTCCACAGATTATTCATCTGTTGTAAAGAAAAAAAAAGAATACCTGTACAACGAAAAGGTTTCTGTGACAGCACCTTAACCAAATGATCAAAAGTAGCAACACTAACAATTATGAATCTTCCATGTATTGCAGTGTAAAGTCTAACATATCCATTGTGTAGTACTTTTCCAAAAATGTTTCACCTGAATTTAATCATGAGCAAATAGACAAATCCAGATTGTAGGACATTTTCCAAGACGACTGTTTGGACTCTTCAAAAATGTCAATACTATGAAAGACATAGAAAGGAGGGCCTCCCTGGTGGTGCAAGGGGTTAAGTCTTAGCCTATGAAGCTATCAGCAGCCACTGCAGTACAGCACAATTCAATACCCAGGGAGGGGCCTCCCTGGTGGCGCAGCGGTTAAGTGCTGCACTGTGGAGCTGTCGGCAGGGCAGCAGCGATGCGAGTTCGATGCCCGGCTGGGGAGAATCCCACATGGTGTGGCAGACCTCTCCTGCCTTGCCCGCTGCTCCCCTCAGCAGTGTATTTCTGATCTGCCTATTCTGCTCCCCACTCTGTCTCTGGTGAAGCCTCTCACCACTCCACACCTCTGGCCTGTACCCCAGTTGTATGTATAAATAAATAAATCTTTAAAAAAAAAAATACCTAGGGAGCTTCCCACATGGCACAGCAGACCTCTCCTGTCCTCGCCCACTGCTCCCCTCAGCAGTGTATTTCAGTCAGTCTGCCTGTTCTGCTACCCACTCTGTCTCTGGTGAATCCTCTCACCCCCGCTCCCACCTCTGGCCTACACCCCAGCTCTTGTATGCATAAATAAATAAATCTTAAAAAAAAAAAAGACATAGAAAGGAGAGGGGTGGGGCCTCCCTGGTGGTGCAGAGGTTAAAGTCTCAGGGCTATCAAGCTATCGCCAGCCATTTGGTCATAGATCAACCCCTGGCCAGGGAGCTGACCCATATGGCATAGCAGACCTCTCCGGTCTCGTCCACTGCTCCCCTCGGCAGTGTATTTCAGTCTGCCTGTTCTGCTCCCCACTCTGTCTCTGGTGAATCCTCTCACCCCCGCTCCCACCTCTGACCTACACCCCAGCTCTTGTATGCATAAATAAATAAATCTTAAAAAAAATGACATAGAAAGGAGCGGGGTGGGGCCTCCCTGGTGGTGCAGGGGTTAAAGTCTCAGAGCTAACAAACTATTGCCAGCCATTTGGTCATAGATCAACCCCTGGCCAGGGAGCTGACCCATATGGCATAGCAGACCTCTCCTGTCTCGCCCACTGCTCCCCTCAGCAGTGTATTTCAGTCAGTCCACCTGTTCTGCTCCCCATTCTGTCTCTGGAAAATCTTCTCACCCCTGCACCTCTCGCTTACACCCCAGTTCTTGTATGCATAAATAAATAAAAATAAGTATTTTTTTTTAAATAAGAAGAAAACAGGTACTTATAAAGAAAGAAAGGAAAGGATGGAAGGAGGGAGAGAAGGAGGGGTGGGGGGCTGTCCTGGATTAAAGGAACAATTCAAGAAACAGGCTAGTTCTCCAGAAACCATTCTTTTTTTTTTTTTTTTTTTTTTTTATACATACAAGCTGGGGTACAGGCCAGAGGCGTGGGGCGGCGAGAGGGTTCACCAGAGACAGAGTGGGGAGCAGAACAGGCAGATCAGAGGTACACTGCTGAGGGGAGCAGCGGGTGAGGCAGGAGAGGTCCGCCGCACCATGTGGGATTCTCCCCGGCCGGGCGTCGAACTCGCGTCGCCGCTGCCGACAGCTCCACAGCGCAGCGCTCAACCACTGCGCCACCGGGGAGGCCCTAGAAACCATTCTTGTATTCTTTTTAGTCAACCATCTATTTTTCCCCTCCTAGTTCATTGCATAGTGCAGGTCCTTAGCACCATGTGCCTGAACTTAATGTTAATAAACTAAGTAGCCTCCATTTCTATACTGCTCTCCTACAGTGTTTGCCATTCTACATCTCTGTAGGTTGTATATTCCAGTCCAGTCATCCCCTTACTTCCTGCCAGGTTAAGGGGGCAGCATAGTATAATGGGTCAGAGCATGGTCTCTGAACCCAGATTGCCTGCATTCTTATCTTAGCTCTGCCAGTTGCTACCTCCTGACTATGGGGTAGCTCATTTACCCCATAGTAACTCATTTGCTCATCTCTGGAGCAGGGATAATAATAGTAACTATGCATAAAGTTAATACCTGTGAAACACTTAGAACCATGTCTGATAACATTAAGTAATATTTAAGTATTGCCTGCAATTATTATCCAGACTTTTAAAAACTTTATATGGATTGAGAAGGTGACTTGGTCTTCTTACTTTGCAATGACAGCAAAGACTCCATTGAACAGCAAAACCCCATTAGGAAGGAAGTGTCTTGCTTTACCCTGAATCAGATGCCTGCCTCAGCTAAAATGATGACCTTGATACAACTATCTTTCTCCCACATAAAAAATCAGTAATAGTGATACAAAAAAAATTATCTTGTTTTGCCCATCATATTATACAACCAAAAAAACATTCAGTTCAATGGTGGCTCCTTAATTAATTTATGTAGTCAATGGGCCTGGAAAGTATTACACAAATCAATCCTATTCTAAATGCAATAGGTCCATGCAGGTTAGTGGGACTTTAGTAAATCCTTTTTAAAAGGTGAAGAGGGCCTCCCTGGTGGTGCAGCAGTTAGGCGCTGCACTGTGGAGCTGTCAGCGCCCAGTCAGGGAGATTCTCACATGGCACGGCAGACCTCTCCTGCCTTGCCCGCTGCTCCCCTCAGCAGTGTATTTCTGTCTGTCTGCCTGTTCTGCTCCCCGCTCTGTCTCTGGTGAACCCTCTCACCGCCCCATGCCTCTGGCCTGTACCCCGGCTTGTATGCATAAATAAATAAATCTTAAAAAAAAAGTATAAAAGGTGAAGAATCTGTAGAGTGTGAATAATTGCTCTTTACCATAGCTGTTTTTGTACAATTGGTTTTATGCCTTTCAGGTTTCCTCAGAAACTTTTTTCTCCTGTGGAAAACCTCCTTGTGATATATAAGCGTTGTTCTGCCCCATGTGGTTATACTCTGAAGGACTACACATATGCTTTTTTACAGAACATGTGTTTTCTGTTTGATGAGTACATAGATATGCCTACATGTATAACTAGCAGTATAATTCTGTTTGATGGTCTTGCCTCACCTGGGCTGTCCACTGTAGGTTCAGTGACTTTATATGGGGCACCTCACCCATTTGCAAGTGAGAACATGCTGAGCAGTGTCGTCAAGTAAGTGGAATGCCTACACCTGCTTTTCTGGGTTTAAATAGCATGTACAGTTTTACCTTCTAGACTTGGAAATAGCAGCAGAGTTCTGGAAAGCAAGGAAAAGAAGAATGAGGATATTCTACGTGGTGGTAGTGCCCACTCCCTAACTGTGCGGTTGTATGAGGCTGCTTCTAAGCCTACCTGAAGGATGATTCCGGCAGGTCCTGTAACTTAGTCTCAACCTACTGGAGGTTACCATTGGTGGTTTTTTTGTTTTTTTAGAGGCAGGAAGCTCACCTGTAGAGAAACAGAAGGGGAAATGAGAGAGGCCTGGGAAAGAAGAATATCCAGAGAAGGTAAAGGATTCAAGATGTTAGTTGGGATGCGTCTAGTTATAAGAAAGTAGCAGAAACCCAACTCAAACTACCTGAAACAATAAGAAACTTTTATTGGCTCAGGTAACTGAGTCATCCAGGGTTTCAGGCATGGCTTGATCTATGTGTTCTAACCAGTTCACAAGGGCTCTATCTTATGTGTTAGTGTTATGCTACAGACTGACTTTTCCCATGTACCAGGAAAGATGCGTACCACCAGTCAGAGCTTCCACTTTTCTCAATTAGTAGTCTCAGCAGGCAGAAGGCTTTTTAACTTCTAACATTCCTGTATCGGATGGACTCAGGTGAGCTCTGCCTGGGTAATTTGACCACCCTGGTTGGTGGTGTTGGTCCAGATAGAGCACCAAAATTTATGTTCAAAGTTCTCCCCCTTTCTCACTTACAACTGGATGCAGTTGGGAGAGAAGTCCTCTAAAGCAAACTTAACTACTGGCAGAAAAACTATAGGCATAGTTCTGGGTAGTCAAAATCAGTTGTTCCCACAGGGCTATAGGGGCTTCTGTTACGTCAGTAATTGTGGTGTGCAGGCAGACTTGAAAGTCAGTCATTAGTGAATGCATTGTTGGCTGGTCCCCTTCTTTTCAGTCTCCTTGTCCGTTGGGATGATTTTAACTACACATAACAGAATACCCTAACTAAATTGACCTAACCATAACAGCAAGTTATCTGGAAGGTGAGATAGTGTCAGGGTTGGTTGCCATCTTTTTGACAATATTCAGGACCTAAGTTCTTTCTAACATTCTGCTCTGCCTTTTTCAGCACTTTGGCTTGTCTTTTGAAAATGATTTCCTCATAGTAGAAAAGAGATACCTGCCATAACCCCTCTCATCCTAGAATCACACTTGGTAGAATCTATAAGCAGTAAAAGAGATTTTCTGTCTTGTGACTCTTTTAAGAGACCAATCAGATTTCTACAGAATTGGCTCAGTGATCTTCCCTTCCCTCACATTGGCTACAGTTATGTCAGGAAAGTGAGCCAACCACATTGGCTTACTGATCAATATTCACCTCCTATGACTGGAACTGGGCTCATGGCCATGGAAAGCCAGGGGAGCAAAGTCAGAACTCCTTTCAAATGGAGAATGGCCACCAAGTGTCCAGAGCAGTACCTGCACTCCTACCTAAGAAGCCCGCATCCTGCCTGCAGTCCTAGGACCTTGTATGTTGAGCAGAACACTGGGACAGTATAAAAGGGTCATGTTGAAACAGAATGTTCCAGTCATGAGGACAGGGTCGCTGTCATTGTTTCGTCTGCTCCGGCAGATTTAGAACGAAATCTAAATGCAACCCACGGTATAAATCATTTGGAAAATTCTACAGTAAATATATCAGTAATTTCACCAATAGACATTTCAACTTCATTCACTCCTACTTTGCAGCCAGTTTCTCTTATTTCCTTATTCCCTTTTAATTTTATGATCAAATTATTATTTCTTTCCAGATTGCCAGTGACTGCTCCCCTGCCCCCCACTCTCTGGGTTTCATTAGAAAGAAACTTTTCCCCCGACTCAGCAGGGCTTCATTTCTGAGTTGCGCTTTAGAATTCTGCCGGACAGGCAGTCTGCTCTCAATTCTGCCATTGGTAGGCCTTAACCACAAATTCCAAGGCAATTTCACTTGAATTTTTAGGAGAAACATGGGCCCCCAACATTGTAACTGACACTGTGAAAATTCAAGTGCCTTCACTTGCTGCTGTTTAATGGCTACTTCATGACGTGCTGAGTTGGCTCAATTTGCAGGGAGATGGCAGCGCAGCTTGAGCATTCTCAGCCATCAGAACTCATGGCTGATTGAACTCTGGTACTGACAAATCCATGCCAACAGATTTTTTGTTTGTTCTACATTTTCTTTCCCCATTTTTGAAAGAAATAATCACTCATCATAAAGACTAAGACGTAGAAATATGTAACACGGAAAATGAAAATCGTAATTCATTCTTCAAGTGAGAAAACTGTTGTACATATTTCCAGATTTTCTTTTTAATGTATGTATCTATGTAGAATTAAAATTTTATTAAAAATGGGCCATGGGGCCTTCCTGGTGGCCTAGGGGTTTAATCTCAGTGCTATCACTACAAAGGTCCATGCAACGGCTTGAGTTCGAGCCTCAGCCAGGGAGCTAACCCACATGGCACAGCAGACCTCTCCTTTCTTGCCCGCTGCTCCGCTCAGCAGTGTGTTTCAGTAGATCTGCCTGTTCTGCTCCCCACTCTTGTCTCTGGTGAATCCTTTTTTCCCCTCCACCCCGAGAAACACCTCTGGCCTACACTCCAGTTCTTCTACACAAAAATCAATCAATCAATCTTTAAAAAAACAAAATAAACCGTGCTTTTCATATTGTTTTTAAACTTGCTTTTTTAATTTATTAACTCTTGGATACCTTCCCATGTCAGTATGTTCTTTATAGCTATACTTTTAAAAATTATTATTATTTATTAGATATACTGTACTTTAATCAGTCTCCTTTTGTTGGGCATTTGAGTGATTTCCAGTCTTGGTCTGCACCACAAACCTGCAACAGCATCCGTTTTACATGTGTCTGCACTCTTGCCTAAGTGTTTCGGTGGGATAAATTCCTAAAAGTGGGATTGTTAGGTTAAGGGAAAAAACATTTACCCATTAATAGCCTTGGTAGAGGAATTTTTTTTTACTAACAGAATGGTAATCTTCTGAGTTCTTGAGATTGGTCCTTTTTCTTAGGTTAATTGGCCTGAGATTGTTAATGCATGTTAAACGGCATACATTCAGAGTTAAGAAAGAGAGCACATACTGGTCCAATGTCTCATACAGTTTACATTTAGCACAGGAACCCATCCATCTTGCTTCCTGTCTCTCTAGTTGGACGTGATGAGGGACACAGCCTGCTGCCTGATGTCAGAGATTTCCAGATATTGCTGGCAGGTCACAGTTCATATAAATAACATCAAGGAATTGTAGAGTTTTCTTGAGTTTTGCTTCCACATTCCTAAAATTAAAATTATACATGCAGTTCCATCTTGTCCTGTTGAGGCTGTTTTTTTAAAAAGATTTATTTATTTATGCGTACAGGCCAGAGGTGTGGGGCGGTGAAAGGGTTCACCAGAGACAGAATGGGGAGCAGAACAGGCAGATCAACAGAAATACACTGCTGAGGGGAGCAGAGGGCGAGGCAGGAGAGGTCTGCCGCGCCATGTGAGATTCTCCCCGGCCAGGCTTCGAACTCACGTTTTAAGTGCCAGCAGGGAGGCCCTGTTAAAGCTATTTTTTAAAATAGTTAAAGTTAAGTAATTAAAGCAGTAGTTATTGAGCATCATGCTATCCTAGGTACTTTTGTACTCTTATTTAACCTCTGGGTAACCTGATGAGGAAGATACGGATATTGCCACTTTTCAGGATGGGAAATGGATTCAGAGAAGTAGTGGGTCTTGTAGCTGTGAGTAGTAAGAGTGAGCCATCCCCAGGGATGTCCTCACTAGCTCTAATTTGCATGCGATAGCCTCTGAGCCTTCAAGGATCCATTTTAAATGAAAAGTAAACTTGACGAAAAGGAGCTTTTTTTCATCATCTGTGTGTATTTTATTTAAGTGCTTGCTATATGCCAAGGAGTCTGTCAGATGCTGGGTAAGCTAAGTGAAACACATAGATCCCAGCCCTTAGGCAGCGGAATGAATGAGACGCTGAAAACACCAGCAAATAAATATTTAATTCCACAAGATCAATGGAAGGGAAAGATCAGGATGCTCCAAAAGATTGAAGTGGTGGACTCATTTTTAGATCATAAACTCAGACAAGGGCAGGACTGAAGGCAAAGAGTGAGAATTTTTTGGCAGCAAGAACAGCATGTGTAGGCTCCTCAGGAGGGGAAAGAACTTGAGGAATATCAGGCATCTATGGCTGGAGATGAGGGAGAGGGTAGTGCCCAGGGAAAACCAGAGGCTTAGCAGGCCTAGGAAGGTGCTGGGTCTTGCACTTACACTTGCACTCAGAGTCATGATTAAGAGTCTGGGTTTGATTCTAAGAGCAGTGGAAAGCATAAAGCAGTTTTAGAAGGAGGGAGGAGTGAACTTAAAAAAAAAATTAAACTGTGCTTGAATTTGAGATGCTTGAGATGACCTGCCTGTTTTGAGAGTGCCTCTTTCCCAGAGGAGGCTGGAGCTGCCATCGCACTTGGGCAGAGTCAAGGTTGTTCCCAGCACTGTATGCCCCTCTAATCTTTGGGATCTTGAACTCACTATAACCCTGCCCCTACCCTTCCTTCCCTGAGACTCTTCAGCCAGTCTAGACCGCTGGTCTTCTTGCCAGATCCAAGAGGAAGGTGGGACTTTGCTCCCTCATTCCTGTTCTACGGTGAGTGAAGGAAGTCAGGAAGATTGAGTGAGACACTTAGAGCATGTCCCCTTGCTATACTGTGGTTTAGCCTCTCATGAACAGCTTACCTGGCTTTCTTGTCTTTAGATGTCCTAAGTGTATTGTGATCTTAATATTTTGCCTCAAGTAAAGTTTTCTGAAAAGAGATGCTCCGTGTTTACCAATGAGAGTTCTCTCGTTTCCTGGTTTGGATGAGCTGCCGATTGCCTCAGTCAGCTAACTGAAGCCAAATGGAGCTGCCTGGTTGTATTAATATCATATTTCTTCCTCGTACTCTTTGATTTTCCTGACGTTTTCTTTCCGTCAGCTTGATTTATCCTTTTTTGGGGTTGCAGTGGATCTGTAAAATATTTTCCCTTTCATCTGTTAGTATTACTGACCAAGTATAAGGCAAAACAATCCCAAGTTTCTCTGTACTTTTCCAAGACTTTAGATTAATAGTTGAAGATTGTGATCTTACTGTATTGAAGAAAAACAGGTCAGCCCCTCAGAAATGAGTTTATGTCCTAAAATTTAGGTGGTTTGTATATAAATTATAATCTAGCTAATATCTAAACCTGGGTGTCTTTAGGGAAAACTTAATCCCAAAGAGCAGAGATTGGCAAAGTACAGCCTGGCGAAGTACACCAGCGAAATCCTGATGGCCACTTCTTTTTGTAAATAAAACTTTATTGGTTCACAGCCATGCCCGTTATATATTATCTGTGACTTCTTTTGTGTTACAATAGCAGAATAGCTATGAGTAGCTGAGTACTATGAGCCTGAGTAGCTATGAAGGAAACTATATGGCCCTCAAAGCCTAAAATATTTGTCATCTGTCCTTTTACTGAAAAAGTTCACTCACTCCTGACTTAGAGAATGTTTTCCACTTTTGAATAATGACCCAAGTAGAGAGATGGTCATCTTTAGATCTCTGTGACTGTCCAGAGGCCCTGTGAGGTGAATTGCCTTTCCTGGGGCCTGTGTCTTGGCCATGGGTAGAGGGATCACAGTACCTAGAGGATTTGTTGCGGGATTTGTTTGTTAAGGATTTGAGGCAAATTCCTTTAACTTCCTTAGGTCTGTATCTTACTTGGAGAACTGCGTGAAGTGCTTTGAGCTTCTGAGTAGAAAGGGGCTATTCTGTATAAGTATTAAGCTAGCTTAATTCACTCTCAGACTAGTTCTCTCATCTCTGGCCCCCTGTAGAGTCTTAATTGGTTGGCTCTTTCAGCAGACTGTGGCTTCTTTGTTTTTAGCACTTGCATTTGAGAGATGCTTCCTACAGGGGGCAGTGAAGGCCTCTGGCAAGTAGAGCAGAACAGCTGGAGAGTTAGTAGACGCAGCACCTCTGTAGGTCAAGCCCTTAGGTAACCTGAAATGGCTCCTGATAAAATGTTCAATGAAGAGGCCTGGGGCATAACATCGATGAGGGCAGGAGCCCAAGAGGCAGGTTCAAATCCATTTTAGCCATGTGGGCTCCTGTGGGACCTGTGGGTCTAAACTGAATTTTTCCAAGACTTGATTTCTTCAAATATGAAATGGGGTAATAGTCACATCTACTTCATAATATATTCAGTGACCCTACTATGTAGCTGGCATGACACATAGATGCTATCAGTATTATTTATGTTGTCATTTTAGAAGCATAGTGCAGAGAAAGAAGGAAATGGGCTTAAAAGAAAAAAAAAAACTGTAGTTTTGTTTTTCACAACACTGTGCAGAGTTGGTCCTTATTCTGATAAAATTATTACCATGTCCACACCGGTCTCTAAAAGAAAGAAATGAAGATACAGAGACCATCCTAAGATGGGATGAGTTATTCTCATTTCCCTTTTGGTCTCTTCCTACCACTTGGAAATTTTGTGTAGAACTTGAGTTTTATTATCAAAAAAGAAAATTCAGAAGGATAGCTATGGGGACTCCCTGGTGGTGCAAGGGGTTAAATCTAAGCACTATGAGGCTATCCATAGCCACTGCAGCATGAGTTCGATCCCCAGCCAGGGAGCCGACCCACATGGCGCAGCAGACTTCTCCTGTCTCACACGCTGCTCCCCTCAGCCGTATATTTTAGTCAGTCTGCCTGTCCTGCTCCATACTCTGTCTCTGGTGAATCCTCTCACATCCTGCCCAACACACCTCTGGCTTACACTCCAGCTCTTATATGCATAGATAAATAAATCATTAAAAAAAAAAAAAGGATAGCTATGACTGAGGACAGAGCAGTGAGCTCTAAGCAGCCAGTAACACAGGTATTGGTGAGGACAAGTTACCACCTTGGGTGGGCTCTCTGGTGCCTTTACTAGAACCCTTTTGAATGCCCTTTTATATGCCATACTATAACCCTTTTGATCTGCCAGAGTGAATGGTCCTGCTTTCTTGCTCTGCTTTTACATAGCTCTCTCAGTGGGGAAGGGATGGCTCCTAGGCTTGACACAGCTCTGCTCTGGCTCTCTTTGCCATGGGTCTCCACAGCCAGGCCTGTTTTCATGCACTGCAGGACAGACATGATGACAGACTTGTTCTGTTTCTTTCCAGGACTTAAGGGCCAGGAGTCAAGCCTCTCCCTCCCTTCAGAGTTCTGATGAGGTTCCAACAGCATTTCTGATCCCTTGCAGAGCTCCTTCTCCAGGAATACAACAGTTAAAACTAGAACCAGTGGAGGGAAAGAGAAAGGAACTCAGGTGCTTTTCAAGAGGGATGGCAGCAAGCCCAGGGAATAGGTCTTTGTTTTGCTGGTATGTAGCAGGGGGCCTCTGAAACAGCAGTGGGAGGTGACCTTGCTCAGCCATATTCTGCTTGGCTCAGTTGAAACTGTGTACCTGGGGCATTGTGTTGGGGTTGGGAGGCATCTGGATACTGGTTGTAGCCCAGTGTCCAGACCTTCCTGAGACCTAGGCCTAGCTCTAGTAGTCCCTCTTTGTGTTTAAAGAGTATGGGAGAGCAGGATATTTATGAACTTCCTAGGCTGGCGAGGCATGTCTGGGTCCCCACCCACTTTGGCCATCGTTGTGAGCTGAAAACAGGAAGCCTTCATCCTGTGCCTCTTCCCTGGGCCACTCGTGTGTGTTCAGCCCTGGCTGATGCACTTTTATTCCCCCAAACAAAAATGACTA
>PVIJ01014194.1:0-41873 GCA_004024925.1 Scalopus aquaticus | reverse complement strand
AAAAAAAAAAAAAAAAGAGCAGCATCATGCAGAGACAGCGGAACGGCTACTAGAGAATGCCACAGAAGCCCAGAGAAAAGCGCATATAGAGATTCACTGGGGCTTCAAGTTGCTGTCTCCCTGCTGTCTTGTTTCCCCTTCTTACCATTAAAGCCTATGAAGATGATGCCAAAGGCTTTAAAATTCTCCTTCCAATCCCTACAACTGATGGTGAACCCACCCAACCTGAGATGGTTGCGAACACCCTGTATATGAGAGAAACCTTCAAACTGTTTATTTGAAATATAAACTTTTGAACTGTAAAAGAATAAATGCCTATGTAAATGTTTATTTGTTGATTTAGTAAACATATGATTTTTATTTTTGCTTATCTGCATTTTCTAAAATAAATTTATTCAATTTCATCCCATCACTTCTATAACATTTTAGCTGTATGTTTCAGTAAAATGTGTTAGCTTATCTTTGCAGGCCAATTGGAACCTTTTCAAGGTTATTCCTAGTGCAACTGAAACTGAGTGTAGGGCAGGGCTGCTTTGAAATAGGATTAATGCTGAGAAATCAGCTGCTTATGCTCCTGACCAACCATGTGCCTTGTTTATGTCAGGTACCCAGAAATTGGTGAGGAGAACACTGAATCTGTTTTGCAAATTTTGTGTAATGTAACGGTAAATAAGGGGAAAACTTTGTGTTTGCAGGTTGAGAAAAAGTTTCTCTCTAAAATTTGCATGTCATTAAAACTCTGTTACTGGGGCAGCTTTATGACCAGAAGAAATCTTCAAGGGGTTGAACTCCACCCTTTCTCAAATGTGAACAACTGAAAAGTTCAAGCTCCAGGCTCTCTGATATCTGGGGACATAATCTTTTTAGTCTTGGCTGAAAAGGTATCTTCTCAGGCACAGGAGGGAAGTTTGAGTACTCTTCCAGAAGAGAGCAATTCATCAAACATGGCTACCTCAAGTGAGAGAGGGGCAACTACAGGCAGGAAGGTACAGGCAGTTCAATTTGTAAGGGCCAGTTGTACTGTCCAGTCCTCTTGGGGGAACACAAATGCCACTGATCTTAAAGAAACCTGTTATACTGGCTATGAATTGTGCAAATGAAAGAATCCTTCTGTGTACTGTGAAGTTTCATCCTCGTGTGTCACCTGCCATCTACCTATGTTCGTCTGTCCCTTTCTAGAAGAACAGCTATTTCTGTAGTTAAATTTGGTTTGTTGGTTGTTAACATTCCAATACAGGAGAGGGGCAATTTATTTTACTTGTGGTATACTTACAAGTCAATAGCCTGGGAATATAATATACCCCAGTATCACCATATTTCCTTCTCATTATGGGATTGTAGTTCTTTTTTTCTTTGTTTTATTTCTATAGTATATTTTTTCATGGTTCTCAGTTATCTTCAAATTATAGAGAAACAAATATATGCAATAGTAAAGTACTTTTGTTACAGGGCAGGGAGAGGAACATCCCCAGAACCCCCAAACCTGCTCGTTCTAAATAGGTTCTGCCATCCACTGCATCTGGACAAAACATGTAAGACCTTGAATGAAAAGAAACTTTAATACAATTAATGTGATAATACAGAAAAGACAAAGAATATAGTTTCTAAATTAAGCACCCGAAGTTACCCATCACCTTGTGGGCAAAAGTCCACCCAAATCGCTTGGTCCAAGGCAAGGCCCAAAAGCCTGCCATGAGTTTAAAACACCTTTCAGCAGGGACACATAAGAAAGGGTCAGAAACAGTCAGACAATTCTGGGAGTTGAAGAGTAAAATCAAAACCAGCATCAGCGTTGCCATAATCAACCTCCCCACGGGTCTCTTTTTCCTGAGGACCACTCTCTTACACTTGTAATAATCAAAACCCAACCATTTTAAGAATATTTTCTGGTAGACTTTATGTATTGAATTGGTGATCACTCATTTCTTCCACTAACTTTTAGTAATAATGATATAAGAAGTTGTCAAATGTTACTGTTCAGCTGTGCAAGGTGAGTAATTATATTGAAGTAATTATATTGATAGGAAAGGTGGCTTGGAATGAGAGCTTGACATTCCTCTGGGTCTAGTCATACAGGCGACAACTTAAAGTTGCCAGGGACAATGTGGTATTTTATTGTATCTTGTAGTTAAAAACAGGAGACAAATCTCAGAGCAATAACAGCATGGAAATGAGAAAAAAATTATCCATGTGGTCATTAACCTTAAAATAGTTCAGAATAAGCAGAATGCTGTGTGTTTAGATGTTGACTCCAGTACACACATGGAGTAGTTATGAAGCATGTGAACTGCGCTAATCTAGAATAACCAGTTTGAGATCTGGTGATTTAGTGCAGGAGCCATTTTCTTCTGATTTAACAAAAAAGAGTGTGTTAATTGGCATTAGAGTCAGTTGAAATACAACATCAGTGGGGTTTGAAACGTGATGAGTTAGGAGATTTGAACGGGTGCCAATGCCTTAGCATGAGGAGGGCTTAGGTGTGGCAGCCCAGGAGCTCCTGCCAGCTGTGAATATTCTGGGACCTGCCTGTGTTTCCTGTTTCTCCCCACTCAGGAGCAGACCCCTTCCTGATAAAACCTCAAGGTCAGAAACCCGCCATAATAACTCACCATATCCAGAGAACCTTTGCCTCCCAGAAATCGACATCCCCAGGCCCCAGAAATGTTTAAAAGTTACTGCTCTTATATAGGCACACACATCCCGAAGTTAACCTGAGATTGGGAGGACAAGGAGATCTCCTGAAACTATCTTGTCAGACCTTTACATTTTAGTTACTTCCTGCATTCTTAGGAAAAACTCTCTTCTTTTTCTTTGCATTGCTAAAAGTACCTGAAACATATACCTTTGTAACACTGGAGACTTTCCTAACAAAATTACTTCTGTGAGAACTAATGGGAAGAGATGAAGACCCCTGAGGGAGGTTCTAGAGAAATCTGAGGGAAGAGAAAGGAAAGTAGAAATGTCCACTGTATAAAACCATGGGCAAGAGTGGCTGTGAGACTGCCTTCCTATACAAGTGTTGATAAAATGCCTGCATCGATCACTGATTCCTTCCTTAACTTAGCAGTTATCTGCTACTTAACAACTATGAGATTAGAGCTGTATCTTGAGATGTATTTCAACTGTATTCCAGCGGAGGGCAACTTGTGATTGAACTTCAAAGTGACTGGATTCCTTTGACTCTGCTTTCATTTCTGTCACCTCACTCCTGATCTCCTTTATGTAACCATTTTCATTTGACGTCAGCATTTCATGTTCACTGTTTCTTGTTAGTATGCTGGTCAGTTATGTTAGGGTGATCTTACTGGGAACTGGTCACTGTCCCATATCCTTTTACCAGACCATCCAGACCAGCAGTATTCTTGCATCCTCTTAGAACAAAATGGTCTACAGACAGGATCAACCTCAGAACTTCCACTTTGGTTGGGGAATATATGAGGCATCTGAGCACTAACTCACCACCCTCTAGAAAGCAGAGCCATGCCTGTAGATTCCACCACAGGGTCAGCCTGTAGGTGTCAAGTTCAATGAGAAACTGATGTTCACATCAAAAGCACAACTTTATTTAAACTGATATCCTTGAATGAATATAGGTATTACAGGGGAAATGAGTGGTTTGCAAGTACATGGTTCCATTTTCCTATTTTAAATTTCATAATTGTGCTATATCAAAGGTGTTGGTTTCATTGCTGGGTAATTTCAAGTGGGAGAGACTTGAGGAACCAAGTACACATGGAGAATCTTGATCCTCAGACAGAATAGGGCTGCAGATTTAGATGGCCATGTATCTGTTTTCTGTCTGAGTCTCTTCTGGACTAATTCCTAAAATTGTTTTTGAGAATCCTAGCAAGCAGTTACTCTGGAAATGAGATGGTAATTAGGGGTCCTGCTGGACCCACCTCATGTATTTATTAACATACACACACACACACACACACATACACACATACACGTAACGTTTATGTAGTAGACTTTGTAGTAGGAGCTAAATAAATGATGCAGTATCAACTGCATGAAGCGGTGATGGAGACATTATATAAACATGTCATTTTAATTTTGCAATTTTATAAGAGATGTTATGGTATTGATACTGGGAAAATGAGGGCTTTTTTAAACTTAGACAAAGGCAGTACCTCAGTTGCTACCGGTTACTATCTTGGTTCTGCACCCGTGCGCACATTTATAAAACTACTAAGGTTTAAGGGAAAAACAACAATGGGATTTATTTAACAAACAGGGAAAGGCAAAACATTACTAAAATTAATGTAGGTAAAACAAAAGTTACTAAAGTTAACATATGGCCATTTACCTTACTTAAAATAATGTCCAGTTCCTTAAGTTCCAAAAAGGTAATAAAGATAGCATGTTCACTTAAAATAACGTCCAGTCCTTTAAGTCCCAGAAAAGTAATAAAGATGGTGTGTTCCTGCCACTGCTGAAATAGAACTTGTCTTCCAGACAATAGGCCACGATTTCAACTCGGCGTCTTCTTACTTATGTTGATGAAGGTTTTCCACCACAATGGCATCTTCTTCCGACATGTACTGATCAGACTGCAGGCCAGTTTCCAACTTGCAAGGACGACACAGGATGCAACTAAAAATGCTTTTGAAACCACCTTAATGCTCCAGTACATCATTAGACCAACAAGACTGTAAACAGCAGCTACAGAAGCCAGACGGCCATCAGACTGCACTCACACATTTTAGAAGGGGCCTGCTTCGGGTGTCTGCCTTCTTTCTTTGGCTACTTGCAAAGCCTCCAAAGTCCCTGGCCCTAAATCTTCATTTTTACCTCATGGCGAGCTATCAACTCCTACTTTTCTTCTACATAATGGCGTCACCTTCTTCTAGTTCTACATAGTGGCGTCTGTGTATTTCTCTTACTTTTGCTCCTTTTTAAAATCTCCTAGGCCCTGCCTTCCTGTCCCAGGTAAGCAAAATCCCGTAGACTTCTCGCGAAGCTCACCTGACAGGGCTTCAGATCACCTGGCTGCAATTCACCTTTAACAGTAAACCCCTATAGGGGGCGGACTTTGACTCAGCCAGCTTACAGTAGGAAAGACAACATAGCACAGTGGTAGCACAAGAAAACACCTTTTCCAGTTCCAGGAAGCAGGAGATTGTAAAGAGAACAGACGGTAGTAAATAAAGGATTGAGGGTGACATAACTGGGTGCTTGGTGAAGTGTGAGTCCTGTGTGTACAGGTGCAAAAGCAAGAAGTGTGGATAATGGGTGGATTTACCAGTTCATTCTATCCAGAAGATACTTAAGGTCTAGACAGCAAAAAACAATCCTAAATGTTAAGTTGATCCTAATAAAAACTTTTAATTTATGCTCTTTACAAATGATGGGTAGAATTCTTAGTGATTGTAACAGACTGTCCAACACTTTATATCTGAAAATAAGGAACTAGGATTCAAAGGCCTTTCAAGAGTTTTAAGTGCAGCAAAATTAGGATGCTCATCTTCTACTTTGTTTCCTGCTCTAATACATACTCTCTTAAATGTTTGACTAATTCCATCTCTAGTGGAATAAAATACCTTCATCCTGTCATGGGAACTTTTCCATTCTATGAATTATTCTGTTTTAAATTGCTAACTGTATTTCTTTATGTTTGAATAGGTAGTAATATGTACACAATATAAAAGGCAAAGAAGAATATATACTAAGTAATTTATCCTCTTCAACTTTCTGACTTACTTCAACAATGTGGTTCTATTCTTACTGGGTCCATTGATACTAGTTTATTATTTTTCTGTTGGTAGATGATAATAGTGGATGGCTCACTACTTTCTAAATTCAGTGTTACAGCTACACACATTTTCTGGATATTTTTTCACTTTTTAATTAGTCTTTGGATTTCCTTTTTTTAAAAGATTTATTTATTTTTGCATACAAGCTCTGTTGTAGGCAGAGGTGTGGGGCAGTGGGTTCACTAGAGAGTGAGGAGCAGAACAGGCAGATCAGCTGAAATACACTGCTGAGGGGAGCAGTGGGGGAGTCAGGAGAGGTCTGCTGCATCATATAAGAATCTCCCCAGTCTGGTATCGAACTCGTGTGGCAGCCAATGACCGCTCCACAGTGCTGTGTTAACTGGTTGCACCACGAGGGAGGCCTCTTCTGATTTCCTTATGTAGTAGAAGTAGATTCCCCTCATTTAATTGACTGTAGAGGATTGCTTTGTAAGTATGTGTCAAGATTATCTTATAGCATGTGACAGTATCTGACTTCAAATTATTTCTAGTCTTTTGGAATTACAAGAACCTTGCAACAATAGTTTTCAATAGTTTCTCTACACTCTTAGATGCTCTTTATTGAGTTTGATCAGTATTTCCAAATGGTTGAACCAGGGTTGATGGGGGTACCCATTGCTTATAGCTTCCATGATCCCTCAGCACCCTCTCACTGGGTCAGATCTGGGAACCCAGGCTTGTGTTTCAGACCCATCAGCTCATGCTGGGAAGAAATGTAGGTTTTAATTCTAACTATCTCCCAGTTCCACTGAGGCACCTGACCACATACATGTAACAAATAATGGGAAGTGCTGACTGTCAGTGAAACTTTGGCTGCCAAACTCCTGGTTGGTATAAGAATACATTTTACTCTAGGTGTATGGAATGAATCAGGCAGATGTGGAAACAAATGCAGCAAATTTCGAACACTCAGTATCCTGTGTTTTATGGCAGGTAAAATCTGATCCTGTCAAGAGCAGGTATTATAGATTAAGTTCAGGTATATATAAATGTGTAATAAACAGCCTAAAAACTATGGTACTGTGGATTTATTGACTTGGAGTCACAATGGCCCCTACAGTCACCATAAATAGCAGTCCAGGAACCGGGTCACAGTATTTGTGCTCTTCAAATTCTCTTGCTACAAAAGGTGCTGATTCATAGAATCAGGGCTTCAGCACATTCAAATTTAATGTATCAAGTAATCATAATCTTTTTGGGTTTTCCTCTAGGATCATCACTAGCTAGTTTTTTTTTTTTTTCAGATTGTCACTGTTTTATTGTCTTCATTTTTAATACAAAGAGAGATAATTGCTTAATTATTTTTTAATCTTTTTCCATAAGTAGAGGACGCTGATCTCCTACAGTATTACTGATAGCAGGCAAAATGGGGCTTCAAAATTGGCCAAACGCACTGCCCAAATTGTGTACCGGTCACTATCTTGGTTCTGCACCTGCGCACACAGTTGCAAGACTACTCAGGCTTAGGGAACAATAACATTGGGATTTATTTAACAAACAGAGAAAAACAAAGAATTACTGAAGTCAACATACTTTGTTTAATTTACTTAAAGCAATGTCCCGTCCTTTTAAGTCCCAGAAAAGTAACAAAGGTGGCATCTTCCCACCACTGCTGATTTGGAGCTCCTCTTCCAAACAGTAGGCCAAGTTTCCAAAATGGCATCTTTTTCTTTAGACGCACAACAGCCAGAGTGTAGGCCAGGTGCCAACTCACGAGGACGACACAGAACACAACTGGACATGCTCCCGAAACTGCCGTGGTGCCCCAGCACAGCACCAGGCCAACAACACTGTAAACAGCAACTACAGCGACCAGACGGCCCAACAGACTGCACTCACGCATTTTAGGAAGGCGCCCACTTCAGGCCTCTGCCTTCTTCCTTCTGCTGCAGTAAAGAAAAAACTGGGAGCAGTTTCCGTCGCTCAGCTGTTTGCAAGCCTCCAAAGTTGCTGGTCCCAAATTCATTGTAGATTCAAAAAAACACTCATTCTATATCCCAGAGGCTCAAAACTTCTGGCGTCTGATTTCCAAATTCCCAATCTTGGCAGCTACATTTTCTGCCACTAATTCCTCTAGTCCCACCTACATCATGGCGACTGCTTCCTCTATTCCTTCAGCATATGACTGCCTCTTCCTTTCCTACATCATGGCGACTGAATCTCCTCCTCCTTCAGCCCCTTTTATTTCTAATCAGAAACTCCACCCCAAACTGTAACTTAGCATTTTCCCTAGGGCTTCATTCTCATCAGCAAACCCCCTCCAGGGGGCACCAACTTTACCAGACTTTGGAGTCAGCTCCCTTCCTCCACTATTTATACAGATTTAAACACGCACACACACACACAGCTTTGAAAAGGTTGACTTGTTGCATGACACTCAACCAAGATAATGGCAAAGTTTAATTTTGAATCCATGTCTACATGCTTTTTAATTCCCTTTCTTCCATCATTCTATATTTTTTTCTCATAAAATTTTAGAGTATTTTCTATTTATTTTTATCAAACAATTTATAAACGATTATCATGTATGTGTATGAGACCTACATCTTCTAGAAAGAAATGATTGACTTTCTCAAAGATGTGAACCCAAATCTAATATCTTATTTCGATTTGTGTTTTTATACTGTACTATAATATATTCCTTTATTTCTTGCTGTTTATTTTCTATTTCATAATCATAAACTTAGCTCTGTAATCCAGCTAGACTTGGACAAGGATAAAGAAAATAGGAAACCCAAAGAACTGTAGGGAGAACATAAAGATTATAGGATATTTTCAGTAGATGAGGTTGAAGGGGTTCTCTTCTGAGCTACAGAAGGGATGGCCTGGGGGTTAGGATAAAACAAGCATGACTAGCTAAAGTTTTTATTTTCTTCCTGGGGACATAATGTTTTTTCTGTGAGGCACTGCCCAGACCCAGCAGGTTACCTTCAGAATGTGCTACAGCATCCTTTCCAGCTTTGTCAGTTGGTTTTCTCTTTTCTCTCTCCTTGTTTTCTTTCAGTTGGAGTCCGTTTTCATTTACGCTTCTATTCTGAACCATATTCTTTTGTTGCTTACCTTTCTTTTGCTGTCTCAGAGCTCCAGATTTCCTGTGCTGCCTGTTTTTGACATGCTTATCTGTTCCACATGATTTTGGAGAGGAAATGTAAGAGTTACCCCGCTGAGCTATACCTTCCTGAGCTTGGAGACTAACATGACTTCAAACTGAGAGAGGGATTTCTGAATTCTACATGCTACCCCAGACAACATGTGCCAGAATGTGATGCAAAGGCACTGAGAGGCTGTATGAGCAACCAAAACTGTCCTTGTGATTTTCAGATGTAGCAGAGTTTCCCCAAGGAAGAATAGGAAGCTCCTAGTTTCAGGAAGGTTTTTCTCTCAGACTGTCAGAGGGCTTGCAAAAATTCCAACCACCGCCCCCACCTCACCCCCCATGCAGAGGGCTTTGTCTGCCTTCAGGCTGGCTTCCTCTGTTGCTGCTTGTGACAGCAGGAAGCTCTGGAGGACCTCCTTCCCCTGAGGAAACAAGGAACAAAGACTAGTCATGCAGCAACACTGATTTCATTATGGAAATTTTTGTTCAATAATATCCTAAGTAGGAGCCTATACATTCTTCACCTTTCTGAGATCCTGCATTGGTACTTTTCTTTCCATAGCCACAACTTAAAAGTAATCTGTGTAGTGAGACATGAAAAACCTTTTTAGCAGCCTCCTTAGCTTTCTAGTTTTTTCTCCTAAGGATTCCGCCTACCCCTCACCTAGCTTATAGACAACCAGCCTTATGTCCAGTTTGACAAACACCTGTCATCAGTGGTTTGCAATCCCTTCACAGTCTTCTTTTGACTAGGAGGCTCCTCTACCATTTCTTTTCTATGTTACTAGTTACTGATACTTCAACTTACAGACCCTACTGTAAGAGGGTAGTCCTCAGGAAAGGGGAGTGTTCCAGGTTCCCTGCCCCACCAAAGGGAGAGTGGAGCTGAGCAGGAGAGTTAAGAAGCTGGAGAAGAGAGGAAAAAAAAAAAAAACACAGAGAAAAAGGGAGAAGGAAGGAAACAGGATGGAGGCCAGAAGAAGAACGAGGAGTAGAGAGACATGTGAGGAAGCTGTACTGGCTTGAACTGTTTGAAACAGATGCGGGTAAGCGACCTGTGGGGAGGTTGACTATGGCAACATTGATCTTGGTTTTGATTTTGCTCTTTAACTCCCAGAATTGTCTGACTGTTTCTGACCCTTTTCTATGGGTCCCTGCCGAAAGATGTTTTAGACTTATGGCAGGCTTTCGGGCCTTGGGCCAATTCCATTTGGGTGGACTTTTGCCCCACGAGGTGATGGGAAACTTTGGGTGCTTAGTTTTTGGAACTATATTCTTTGTCTTTTCTGTATTATCACACTAATTGTATTAAAGTTTCTTTTCCACTTAAGGTCTTATATGTTTTGTCCAGATGCGGCAGATGGCAGAACCTATTAAGAACAGGCAGGTTTGGGGGAATTTTGCGCCCTCTCCCTGCCCTGTAACACTACCTCCTCTTCCATGGAGTTTTCCTACATTTCTTTGTGAGTTTTGAATAACAGCCCACTTCCCTTAAAGCTATACGATTTACAGTTGTGTCACAAATTACCATTCCATATATGTAGAGATTTATTTCTAAACTCTCAAGTCTAATCCACTTATCTGTGTGTCTGTTATTATTTCAATACCATACTGCTTTGATTACTGTTGCTCTGTAGTATAAATTGAAGTCATAGAATGTAATACCTGCATTCCCCCCCTTCTCTTCCCCCGAGAATTACTTTCACTGTCCGGGCCTTTAAAGATTCCATACAAATGTTATTAATGTTTGTTCTGTTTCCTTGAGGAAATCTATTGGTTTTTGATAGGATTAAATAAATCTCTGTATTGCTTTTGGTAAGATGGTCATTGTAGCAGTGATAATGTAATTGGGCTGAGTCTAAAGTCTGGTAAAAGTGGTGCCCTTGGAGGGGGTTTGCTAATGAGAATGAATAGCCCCAGGGAAAATGCTAAGTTTGCAGTTTGGGGTGAAGTTTCTGATGAGAAATAAAGGGGACTGAAGGTGAAGGGGAAGTCAGTCACCATGATGATGGAATGGAAGAGGCAGTCACCATGCTGAAGGAATAGAAGAAGCAGTCACTATGCTGAAGGAATAGAGGAAGCAGTTGCCATGATGTAGGAAAAGAAGAAGCAGTCACCATGATGTAGGAATAGAGGAATCAACAGCAGAAAATGTAGTCACGAAGATTGAGAGTTTGGAAATCAGACGCCAGAAGTTTTGAGCCACCGGGATATAGAATTTCATATTGAGCGTTTTTGGAATCTTCAGTGACTTTGGGGCCAGCTACTTTGGAGGCTTTGCAAGTAGCTGAGCAACGGAAACTGCTCCCAGTTTTCTCTTTACTGCAGCTGAAGGAAGAAGGCAGAGGCCCAAAGTGGGCGCCTTCCTAAAATGTGTAAGTGCAGTCTGTTGGGTTGTCTAGTCGCTGTATTTGCTTTTTGCAGTGTTGTTGGCCTGGTGCTGTGCTGGGGCACCATGGCAGTTCTGGGAGCATCTCCAGTTGTGTTCTGTGTCGCCCTCGTGAGTTGGAACCTGGCCTACAGTGTGATTGTTGTGCGTCTGCAGAAAAAGAAAGACTCCATTTTGGAATTTTGGATGTGGCCTATTGTTTGGAAGAAGAGCTCCACGTCAGCAGTGCTGGGAAGATGCTGTCTTTTTTGTTACTTTTCTGGGACTTAAAGGACTGGACATTGCTTTAAGTAAGGTAAACGGTCGTATGTTGACTTTAGTAATTCTTTGCTTTTCCCTGTTTGTTAAATAAATCCCATTGTTATTGTTCCCTAAGCATGAGTAGTCTTGCAATTGTGCATGTGGGTGCAGAACCAAAATAGTGACCAGTAAGCAATTGGGGCACTGCCTTTGGCCAAATTTCGAAGCCGCATTTGCCCTGTATCAATAACTCTCCTAATCAATGAATATAGCGTATCTTTCCATTTCTTTATGTTTTCTTCTATTTCTTATAACAATGTCTTGAAGTTTTTGGTGTAGAAGATCTTTACCTCCTTTGAAAAGTTTACTCCTTGGCATGTAATGCTTCTTGATGTAAATGGTAAAGTTGATTTTTGTTTTATCTATTAAATATTCAAAAGATCTCTTCAACTTTTATATTTATACTTATTTTTCAGAGAATGCATTTTCATTGACTTAATTGATTATTAATTGTGGATATATAGTGAGAAAGCTTTCACTGAGGGAGTTCTCAAATTTTGTAGGAACTCAGTCTTGGATCTATTACCTCCATCTAAATTAGGGTAACTTATATTTCCTTTGGCTAAATACATAGAAAGAAAAGTAGCAACCCGTCATTCAAACAAGAGAAAAAAATTGGCACAATAACACCTTAAATGTCAGTAAATGTTGGTCCTAACTGGTAATGTTAGCTGACTGAACATGTATAACCTTGTATTGTCATTTTCTTATATAGTCCCCAGTGACCCATCTCAAATCTTCTATATCATAATGTAGAAGAAGGGTAGGTGGGGAGGGAATCTTTATTTAGTAAGTTGATTTTAATGCACAGCTGGATTTAGGGCCACTGGTAAAGGCCACTGGAGAAAGAACTGCATTTTGTTTCTGGATATATGTAGGACAAGTGAATTAATGAGGCTTTTTACGCACTAGCCTCTGTGGCTATCACCTGCGGCCTTGATCGTGTTGATGCAGAAGTTGCTTGGGAGCGGGGGCACAGGGCACATGTACCTGATTTTGGACATCTAGAGCAATTGGTGTGGGCATGTGAAAGTGGGCACACCTGAGCCTGAAGGCAAAGGTAAGTAGTATAAGGTAGATGCATAGGATTTTGACCAATATTTACTCAAAGTGTAGTCTGTAAACTATGTTTGTTGGGCCCATGTATTTCTGAAAATAAGGTTTTACTGGAACACAGACATGCCCATGCTCTTATATCTATGCCTATGACTGCTTCATGTTAATGGCAGAGTGGAAACCATTGAGAGACTGTATGGCCGGTGATCCACAGAGTCATGGATAGGGACCCTCTGATCTTTTTCTGAAAATCTAGCCAGTCATTGCTATGGAGAATAGAACCTTAGTTTTTGGCAAAAAACTGAAGAAAAAAAAAACTCATCAGAAATAAAAAAAGATTTGTGTAATACATTTTATTTGCAGCCTGAAAATAATTCCTAATTGCTCTAAGGCACAACGACTTTCCAGGACTTTTGACAATTAGAGTGAAGTTTGCATAGACTAAGTAATACACAGAATGATATTTTGTTAGTCATCAAGGTCAGAAACAATTCCAGTCTCTTTAGGGGAAAACCAGCAAGCTCTCAAATAAGATTCAGGGGGAAAACAGGTGTGGGAAAATAGGTGAAAGGGATCAGTTGTGTGGTGGAGGACAGACTTGTACTTTTAGTGGTGAACGTAATGCTGTCTACACACGTGCTGATTTTAAAGATGCACACACGAAACTTATACAATGTCAAAATGCAATGTTATTTCAGTTTTGAAAAGGAGGGAATGATAGCTTGAGCTTTAGGATTATAAGATAGCTACTAATTGTTAGCTCAGTGTTCTAATATTTTTTGTGTTCAGTCCATCTTTGTAATTGGTTTGTGCTACTCATAACCAATATGATCATCATTATATCCTATTTTAGTCCAGTGTTGATTAAAGTTCTGAAGTGTCCCTTTAATATTAGAAGTTGAAGCAATTGAGCAAGAAGGGAATATTTCCTTTAAACAATTGTTAACTCCTACTCATGCTAATGGTTTCTTGAGTCTTCCTATAGAAATTCTGCAGTTTCTCGATCTCTGTATAAGCTAATTTGCTATAGCTTGATATCCATCAGAGGATTATCCATCTCAATGCCCAGAAACCACATTTTTATTCACAGACCGTACAACATTGAGACAATGAATAAAATGTACATTGCCTTCACTGAGAATCTAGGATGCTTGTTCTTGACATTGGAACTCATTGTTAACTTGGAGAAAAAGATCAATACCCATGTCCTGAGTTTTTTTATTTAAAACTGCTCCGTATTCAATTTTCTACTAGAAGTCATCTGGAAGAAATAGCTTCTCCTGAGTAGTACTAGTTCATGACCTCTGCTGTGTTGGTACAGTAGTAAAGTCATCATTATATATAATTTATGGGTTTTTTTTTTAGGAAGATGGACAGGGTTTGTTTGTTTTTTTTAACATTTATTTATGCATACAGCTGGGGTGCAGGCCAGAGGTGTGAGGCAGTGAGAGGGTTCACCAGAGACAGAGTGGGGAGCAGAACTGGCAGATCAACTGAAATACACTGCTGAGGGGATCAGCCGGCGAGGCAGGAGAAGTCTGCCACGCCATGTGGGAACTCCCTGGCCGGCCTTCGAACTCACGCTACAGCTGCTGACGGCTCCACAGCACTGCAGTCAACCCGTTGCGCCACCAGGGAGGCCCAGATGGACCTGGTTTTAATTATAGTACTGAATAGCTTTGTAAATTTTAAGCGTTATAAAAATGCAAGACCTATTACTATCAGCTATACTGATGTTTTCCCAAATTCTAAAAATGCTTGAGTTGTGCCTGATAAGAGTGACGAGAAAAAGATTTTTTTCCTTAGCCCTTTAAATTAACAAACATGTCGACTGTGAACTTTCAATCCTCTTATGGAGAGTCTCTATCTCTTTCATGAATCGTTTGCTTTCATTTTGGAATCCTTCCTTCAATAGTCGGGCCTGTTCCTAAAATGACAAACGGAAACTGAATAGAGTATAGTATTAAGTAGATCCTTAGTTGCTATCTAGTTCCTACATTCATAGATATTTTAGTATTTAATTCCTTCTTAAAATTTTCTCTACCCTTAATTTTCATTATACTTTTTTCTGGACACGGTAGGTCTGTGATTACTTTCCTTGAGTCTACTTCAGCTAAGGAAGATTTTTCACTTATACCTCCTGATACATTGATAAATATAAATTATCAATCTTGAATCTCTTTTCCCATTAATGCTACACAATCTTTGTGGACAATATTCATCATATGTTTGCTTTCAAAACTTATCTATACATAACAGACACTTTCATACACAAACAGTGACACACACAATATAGAAATACAGAATTTTCCAAATCTGATAAAGTGTCTAAATTGGTTTTTTTTTAGATTTATTTATTTATTTATTAAGAACTGGGATGTAGAACAGAGGTTTGTGGGTGAGAGGTTTCACCAGAGACAGAGTGGGGAGCAGAACAGGCAGATTGATTGAAATAGACTGGTAAGGGAAGCAGTAGGTGGGACAGGCGAGGTCTGCTGTGCCATATGGGTTAGCTCCCTGGCCGGAGAATGAACTCTGGCAATAGAGGTGATAACACTGAAACTTAACACCTGTGCTACCAGGGAGACCCCAAAGTGTCTAAATTTGAGATCAGGGAGTTAGATATAAGTATCCACATATTGGTGCCAGAGTGCAGAATAGAATCAAGGAAATCTGAGCGCCAGATGGACCAAATGGGATTTATATTTAACTTTCAACTCAAAATAAAAGGGAGGAGACCATGCCTGACAGATAGGCATGGCAGACTCACAGATGTGAAACTTTAAAAGTCCTTGTGCTCGTAAAACTAATACAGTAATTATAGCTAAAGTAATACCAGGTATGAAAGAAAAAAAAAATCACTGTGGATTCCACTAAGTACTGAAATCAGTTCAGATGTCCTACCAATGGTGTGATCCAGTAATAGTTATATTACTGGATTACTGGATTACTTTTTTCAATGTCTGTGTCTTTTTTTAAAAGATTTATTTATTTATGCACACATGCTGGAGTGTAGGCCAGAGTGTGGGGGGTGAGAGGGTCACCAGAGACAGAATGGGGAGCAGAACAGGCAGATGGAGTGAAATAACTGTTGAAGGGAGCAGCAGGCAAGACAGGAGAGGGCTGCTGCGCCATGTGGGAATCTCCCTGGCCAGGTATCGAACTCCTGCTGCAGTGGCTCTGGATAGTTTCATAGTGCTTGCACTTAACTTGTTGCACCACCAGGGAGGCCCCTGTGTTTGTTCTTAAATGATGAGGACTGATAAAGGACTGGATTGATATAACTGCAAAAAAGATCGTAAGAACCAGACACAGGCAAGGGAAGACAGGCTGGTTTTAAGATATTGAAAAGTACAGGCAGGCAAGCAATGCCCTGGTTCTGGGCTTCTTGTCCTTACCGCCACACTAAGACCTGATCAGGAAGACTAGAGAGGACAGAAGAGAGACCTGCAGGTGATGCAATTAAATACCTCAAGTTTAAGGGCAAGAGTCCTCTCTTGTTCTTTCAGCAGCTGGGCCCTGTCCTTCTCCATCTTCTCAGTCAGTTGTCTCACATGTTCTTCATAACTCTTTTCTTTCTGTTCCATCATCTGTTGATTCTTTATTTGCATTTCCTCTAACTGTTTTGCAGCAGCCTGAGCAGCTTCTGCTTTCACACGTTCCACTGTCAGGAGGAAAAGGAAGAAAAATATGTATGTGGGTAACCATTTTGTCTGTTTCTTGTACATTGACCTTCATCGTTGCTGCTGACTGCAGACGCCCTAGTCAGAAATGACCTCAACATTAAAAGGCATCTTTGCTGCTCTTTCGCTAGTTGAGGATCCCAGATTTACCCGGCTAGTTAAAGTTAAACTTTACAAGATTTTGAGGTTCTCTAGTCTCTTGATACTCTCCTCACCTTCAATTTCCTTTTCCTTTTCTGTGAGAGTCTGGTCTGTCTTTAGAATGGCATTAGTCACAGATTCCTTGGATGCCAAGTATGTCTGAAGAATCTCTTCAGCCTAGGACCCGGAGAACAAGCAGTCAGTGATAGGAAATGTCTGCAAACTCTTTTTCCTATTTGACTGTCCACCATCTTTTCCTCTAGGACTTTGTGTTCCCTGGCCTGGGAACATGGTGGTCAAGAGCCCTGTGGCAAGGTGTGGGTGTGTTCCAGGCTGGCCAGTCTGCTAACCCTACTAAGCAAATCATATGTAATTGTTAATTATATCTCATATCTTGTATTATAATATATATATATATATATATATATATATATATATATATATATACACACACTAAATATAAGAATCTGTTCTTACAGAGTGGGGAGTCAATTCTGGAGCTATAGTGCTATGGTCCCATATAGAGTGAGCGCGGTGAATAATGAATTCATCATGCAGAAGGAACATCAGAGTAAAGAAGGTGGAGAGAGAGAGGGAGGGATGGATGTGTGGGTTTGAAGGGGAGTAACAACAGAGAGGCAGATGATAATATTTTTGACTTCTTGGACTTGTAATCCATAAAGCCAGTTTGAATCCTAAACTAGTAAATTACCACTTTTGTTCAAGCAGCTGTCACTGGGTTTCTCCCTTTGCAGTGTTTGAATCTGGCTGTGTTAGTGGGTTACAGCAGCTTCCCTGGTAGGAGAAGAATCTGATATTCACTGTTTAACTCAATTGTTAATCGAGTGCCCTGTCTTGGAGAGCACTAATGTAACTAGTTCCCTGTGCATGGTGACTGAACGAGAGTGTGAGTGCTGTCAGCCTGAACTGCACATCTGAGTGCAGTTGTGCTTGGTAATGTTGCTGTTTCAAGGATGCAATGTCACCTTCCCAGAATCAACAGCTAAATCTGGGTACCTTTATCCCTTTCCCAGGTTGCTGAGAGTACAGTTTCTTCAGCTCTTGTAATTTCTGGATGTAGAGATGATAGCCCCCTGGTTTAGAAAAAGTCCCCTGCTTTATATCTTCTTCTAGAGGAGTGAAAATATCCTGAAGTAAAGCTGAGCAGCATTCTGATGATGCTTGTAAATTCTTTTTACAGAAGTTGTCCCGCTTTTGTTCTAGCTGGGCCTTTAATGTAAAAAGATACGGAAACAATAAGAAAAGGTGATATGTTGACCTCAGAATTTGTGGAAAGGCCTCTAAAAATTATCCTATGACCCTAGAGAAACTTAAAGTCATCGCAGCAGTAGCATTTCCTTCCTTCTGATCTATGGAATCCCTCTTTCCTTGAAAATGAGTTTCAGAGCAGAGATTTAGATGACACTTTTTGCGATAAAATTCTGCTTTTGAATTAGATGTATGAGTGCATATGGAGTAAATGTAGATCATCTAAGGCTGCAGGAGAGCCCTGAGAGAACACTTTATTTTGCTTTTGGCTAGAATATTAAATCAGTAACATAACATGGAGATGCAATTTGATCAGAAACCCTGATTGTTCCGTATGTAAATTTCATTAAATTGTGGGGAATGTGATCAATTTATTTATCAAAAAAATGAGCTCTTTGAATTCATTATAATAGTCTTGTTTTTCTTCCTTTGATAATGAATACTGGCTGTTATCATTTTAATGTCTAATAAGAACTGGTTCTCAAGAAAACCCATTTCATTTTCTAGTAGTGCTTTGAATTCTGAGACCTTAATCCATATAAATTTGAGGAAAAAAATTACCGCTAACTCATTTTGAAATAAATGGTCTACATCTTTGAAGGAACTCCTCATGAAGACCTCAATAGCCTTTCTCTCACAGTCCCTGTGCAGGTCCAGCAGCTCCTGGAGGGTTTCCGTGGGCAGCTGTACATTCTGGTCCATCAGTTGGTCATAGCAGGCAATGGCCTTTTGCACTGCCGCTGAGTTCTCGATCTGGGCCAAGGCCAGGACTGCATTCTCCATGCAGGGCAGGTCCCCACTGCTGATGGCATTGACATAGGTCACCACTAGGCTCGCTAGACCTACAAACAGAGAACAAATGATGATGCTTGTTGTAGATGGAGTGAGGAAATGTTCTGGTATCAATGTTTCTGATTGTGTGTACCAGCCATTTGCCTCCCAGCATCAATGTCCTCAGCATCACCTGGAGGTTTGCTGCTACAAATGTAGCCTCTGCCTCTGCCTAAGATCCACTGGATCAGACCCTCCACTCTGCAAGACCCCGGGTGACATGTATGCACATCAGAGGAGTTGGTTTGATTCTTTGGTCCTTCTGTTTTTTCTCACCCACGAAATGTGAGAAACAAGTTCTATTAGGCAGTTTCTATCCCTTCTGGGTTTAGTCTTACAGTGAGAATAAAGACTGGAAGAGGACTCACGAGTTCCATTGACCTGGATGCCTCCTGGAAGTGTTTTTGTTTTGGAATAGCTGAAAATGTAGGCACAGAAGGCTGCAGTTTGTTGCACAAATTCGGAGTCCAGTTCATCATCATGCAGAGTCTCAAGCTGGCCTAGTTTCTTCCGGTGAATGGGCCGATCAAAGATAAAGCATTTCTTTTTTGGGAAGAACTTCCGGATACAGAGTCGGGGAAGATTAAAATTTTTAACTTTTTCACTGGAACCTGGAGGAAGACAAAAAATGTATTTGACTATATAGGAACTACAACTTTTACTGTAAAGGGTCACACAGTAAATATTTTAGTTTTTCATGTCCTCAATTACAACAGAAAGTAGCCACTGATAATACTAATACCCGCTACCTCTTACAAATTCTCTTTAAATCACTTTTACCAAAGGCCTGTATAACGTACCTGTTTTCACTAACCAAAAGTGATCGGGAGAGATTTTTGCAACTATCACAAGAGGCAAAAAGTGAAATTAGCACTCAGTGTTGGTCTTTTAGAGAGCTGTCACAAAGGCACAGCACTCCCGGCCAAGAGCCTGAGGCACTCCCATATCCTGTCCCTGGAGCTTGCTCAGCATCTCAGCATCAACCTGTCTAAGCTTTAAGCTATGTCTGTGCAGGTGTGTGCTTCATCTCGATCATATCTGCATTCCTTAGCAAGATGTGTCCTAAGGTATCAGCAGAGCCTAAGATGGAAGAATGTATGAGGTTAAGCAGTCATACACACTGTGCTGTTTTACCTTTTCTGCACTAGCCACATTAGCCACACCAGAAGATGAGCCACGACTTGGGACATGGAGATGGCAGACACAGGAAGTGGTGTAAACTTTAGTCACTCACTAGCTCTCATGAATTCTAATGGGTTTCTGCAGTTGACCCTCTTTCTCTCAACACTACAGGCCCAGCTCCTGTTCCTCCCACACCCAACCTCTGATGATTTAGCCTAATAAACCATCATCATCACCTTTTAGCCTACCAGGGTGCTCTCTGTCTTCTCGGTTCTGATAAGTGAAACTTACTATTTATCCGTACTTTTCATGGGCATTGTACTCATCACATTCCTGCTTTCATGATAGGTTGGTGTTGTTTTAGATTTTGTGTGTTATTTCGTATGATTTTGTAGGTTGCATTTTGGATTTGGGGACACTCAATTTTTTCCCAGTAAATGCATGGCAATTGCTTCTATACTATATAACATGTTGATTTTGAAAAGGTTTCATAGGAATACTAAACTTGAATAGCAGCAGAATCGTTTCATAAGTGGATGGGCAAAACATTATTTAAGCCTTATTTAGAAAGATGGCTTGCAGGTTGGCTTAGTCATCATTTGCCCATGACTGCAGAGTGCAATTCTCTGGACTAGTGCAGTGATCATGCTTGTATTTAATTTTATTCATACATGTCCATTCTATATCATTCTTTTGGCTAATTACGTCATGAAACCCGAGTAGAGAAGTAAAATTAATTTGATCACAGCACAGGAAAAGGTGAAAAGAAATTTGGTCTTAGAATGGGGTAGAAGTAATTTAAAATTGATTTTATTGACCCAGATATTAAATAATTACTTTTTAGTAATATCCAGATGAGAAGACATTACAGCTATAAAAATAAGAAAAGTATTGTTAGTGAACTAAGAAATGATAGTGTCTTGTATTTTATCCTCCATATAAGTCCGCCAATTGTAAGTTCCCTTTACCTTTCATAAGCTTAAGTGAATTCTCCAGGTACTGATCTGGTGTGATGGGTTGTCCATCTGCTTCCAAGTCCAGGGAGAAATCCCTCAGGGCCCACACAAAGTCTGGAAAGAAGCTCAAAAAGTCAGCTGAATCCTCAACTTCGCTGGGATCAGGTGAGGATTTCGCCCTGATTCGATCTGTCAGTTCTGTCACGTAGCTGAGCAGCAAAACTAAGGGAAACTGGCAAACAAGAATAGTCCCTACATCCTATACTAGCGCCACAGATTATATTTCTTCTTAACCCAAGTAGAATTCTCAGTAGGTACATAGACTTTTTCCCCCCGTCCTCAAAGTATTTTTTGATTTGTCTTCTGTGCTTGATTTGCCAGGCTTCTCATATATGAAGCTTCTTTTTTTTTTTTAAAGATTTTATTTATGTATGCATACAAGCTGGGATACAGACCAGAGGCGTGGGGCGGTGAGAGGGTTCAACAGAGACAGAGTGGGGAGCAGCACAGGCAGACTGACGGAAGTACACTGCTGAGGGGAGCAGGGGTTGAGGCAGGAGAGGTCTGCTGGGTCATTTGGGAAACTCCCTGACTGGGCATCAAACTTGCTTCGCTGCTGCCAACAACTCCATAGCGCAGGGCTTAACCGCTGCACCACCAGGGAGGCCCTATGAAGCTTCTTTTTAGTACAGGGCTCCCCCCTGACTTTGATGTGTTAGGGATGGCAAAAGGATACTGCAGTTGGTCCATGGCCTGCTGGTTGATGGTGCCCATGCTGTTGTACACAAAGGTGCTGCTCAGGAGGATTGCCAGGGCGAAGATCCAGGAGTCGTTCTGGTTGTCACCCTGGAAATGAGAGCACATTGGGGCAGAATTTGGTATCATTCTCAAGGCACTTTCCAATCAACAGTCGCAAAAGTATGCTCATTTCATCAAAGGTCTTTTTTTTTTTTAATTTTTTTGAGATTAAAGACCACTATCAAATAAAAATACTTGTTATCAGAACATGTATTTTGAATATTTTCTGCTAGATATTTTTTCATTTACACTGATCTCATTTGGTCTTATTAAGGCCATTGGAAGATAATTGCAAAAGAAAATGTCAAGGTTAGTGATCATTCTAAGGCCTTCAATAGCAAGAAATTTCTGGTTTTTGGTAGCAAAATTGACAAAGACAAGAATAATAATACTTTTTTTATTGTTTTTTATGTCTTTTACATTTTGTATTCCCCTTGGGTAGCCCACCACCAATTCACCCGTGATCCATCTCCATGGTCCCTTGTGTTCTTTTCTATTCCATTTTGTGCCCTTATCTTCCCCTCCCCCCGCCCTCCCCTCCCCACCTGCTGAGTGTCTCTCTCCTATTGGTTTCCTTATATAAGTCCTGTTATAAGTGAAACCATTTGATATTTTTCTCTTTCTTTCTGGCTTATTTCACTGAGTATGATCCCCTCTAATTCCATCCATGTTGCTGCAAATTGCATGTGTTTATCTTCTTTGAATGCTGAATAGTATTCCATTGTGTATATGTACCACATCTTCTTGATCCAGTCATCTAAGAATAATAATACTTATAGCTATTTATTTAGCAGTGATTTTGTACCTGTATTTTATATTTGTTTTCCTTACTTACTATGAGGCACATTTAGATATGTTAATTATGCATTACAAATCAGGCAAATATAGATCTATTACATCTGTCAAAACAACTATGAGAAAAATCCAGATCTAGTATGTCTGTTTTCCAAATTGGAGACTGATGTGAAAAGAAGTCAAATAATTTTCTCATGCTATGGAGTTATTGATATAGTTTAAATTGAAGTAGTAGATTTTGGGACCAAAATCCTTAACAAAAGTTTTCTGCTGTTTAAGCCTCATGAAATTGATTTTATTTATACCATGTGTATGCAACTGTGTTATCTGGTGTAGTTTTAATTAGAATACAGTACTCACTACTATGTTCCCTTCTGAATATTTGCCTGACCCATGTTTGCTAAACTTGTTCTCATGGCATTGAAGAGAAAGGAAAACAATATTATGGTTGAGTGTATGTTCTTATTTAAGAAAAATTGAAATACGGTAGAGAATATTCAGAGATGAGGGGCTTGTTCTAAAGTTGAGTCCTCAACCCTTACCTTCTCCACATCTCCTAAGCCCTCAGTGTCCAGAAGAACTAGGGTATGTTCCGGCTCCTTGGGATGAGGCAAACACCACATCCAGATTCCTTTGGTGTGAGACTGCACTGTGGAGCCCAGGGAGAAGCCTGGGGGGGAGGATTGAGATTAAAAAAAAAAAAATCAAAGGTTGTGGAGTTTTAATGGGAGTGGGATCTGAAAATTAAGGGCTGGGAGAGAAAATGGATATCAACCAGTATTAGTCTTACTTGGATCACAGAAATGGGGAAAACAGAATATTCAATACATGAGGAAATTTAAGATGTTTTGATGACAGAAACAATTAACCAATTACATACAGAAGGAAATAACTTCAACGTAATAAAAACTAAAAATAGAAAAACATACAGCTAACATCATACTCAATAGTAAAAGACAGAAAAATTTTCTGCAATAAAAATTTACACAAATGGCCTCCCTGGTGGTGCAGTAGGTTAAGTGCAGCACTATGAAGCTATACTGAGCCACTGCAGCACGAGTCAGTACCGGCCAGGGAGATTCCCACATGGCCTAGCAGACCTCTGCTGCCTTGCCCACTGCTCCCCTCAGCATTGTACCTCAGTTGATCTGCCTGTTCTGCTCCCCACTCTGTCTCTGGTGAATCCTCTCACCACCCCACACCTCTGTCCTACACCCCAGCTTATGCGTATAAATAAATAAATCTTTAAAAAAAATTTACACAAATGTATCAAAGACCTACATGTGGGAATAAAAACTGAAAAACTAGTAGTGGAAAACATAGGATTGCAGCTTCAGGATATTGGATATGGCAATTTTAATAGCCAGAAGGTGGAAACAACCCATGTGTCTATTGACAGATAAAATATTGCCATGCATACACAAAATTTAGCCTTAAAAAGGAATAGGATTTTGACACATTTTACCACAGTCATGGAACTTAGATGTTATGCTATGAAATAAGCCAATCACAGCATGACTAGGAAAAAAAATTGATACTTATTATAAGAGACACAGAGCAGTTATTGTCATAGAAACACAATGTTAAAAGGTGTTGCTAAGCTCTGGGGGTTATTGTTGAACAGGTACAGCGTTTCTGTTGGCAAAGATGAAATGTTATGAAGGTGAATTTACCCAGTGCCACAGAAATGTACCCTTAAAAAGAGTTGCAATGGCTAATTTTTTGTTAAGTACATTTTAAAACAGTAAATTAAAAAAGATTATCTATTTCAGATTTAAATAAGTTTTTAAAGATCAGTGGAAAAGTGTTATATCAACATTTCAGTAAATGTCTTATTCTTTATCACTAAGTACATTAATTATTTTTATTACTGCCTGAGACTATCTATGAGAGCAACAATTTATACTTTTAAAAGGGGAAGCTAAGGCCAAGTGGGAAGAAAGAAGAGCTGACTATATCATATTGTAGAGGAAGATGAAAACATAACTATGGATCAAAAGTTATCTTCCAACTTCCTTTCCCATCTTTCATGTTCTGTCCAAATGGCACCATACTGAATGTTAGTAGTATAGGTGAATAGAGGGCACTTGACAGAGCGTTGCTGGTGTCACTCACCCCTTTTCTTGCCAGCCAGCTTGTTCATCAGGTAGGATTTGCCTGTGCGGTAGAGACCCACGATAGCCACCACGACCACAGGCTGTGTAATGGCGGACAGAATCTCCAGGGCCTTCGGATTGACCACCAGTTGGTTTTGAGCATTCTCTATGAGGCACACTGGGTCTGGCATGTGCATCTCTGAGGTCATGTTTGGGATGTTCCCTTGTCTGTAAGAGTGAGATGGGATGAATTCGTTTTCAGTCTAAGTGGCTCAAGAACTTGCACGAGGTTATCTGCATTCAGAAGACAGTGTTTTAAAATTCTTCAGCATGGTCTAAAGTCTCGTGTTAATTGTGTTCATTGTAACTTTATTCGTAATTGCCAAAACCTAGAAGCAACCAAGATGACCTTCAACAGATAAAAGAGTAAATCAACTTTACTACATTCCCCAACGAAAGAGTATTCAGTGCTCAAAAGAAATGAGCTATCAAATGATCTTAAGATGAAAGGAGGCTGGGGCCTCCCTAGTGGTGCACAGGGTTAAGTCTCAACATTATGAAGCTATTGGCAGCCATTGTAGCATGAGTTTCATCCCTGGCTAGGGAGCTTCCCACATGGCACAGCAGACCACTCCTATCTCACCCGCTGAATTTCCAATGGTTTGCTCCAAATCACAGGGTCAAAAGTAATCTGAAACAAAACATTCTTTTTCCAACCTTCCTATGAAACAAGTCACTGCATTGTTTTTCTAAGTTTGCTGAGTGAATAGCAATAGAAGTAGTGGCTTTATCTTCTAGTTTACTATCACCTACAGGCCTCATAGGTCCTGAATACAATCATACAAAATAAGTGGCATTGTCTTTACTTTCTTGTGAAAACAAAGAAGATGAGGGAGGGTCAGTAATAATCCTGCTCAAATTCACCAAACAAATAACAGAGGTTGTTTGCAAATGTTAAACTCTGTTTAACTTTCCACCCTGTTTCTTCCCCTTTCTCCTTGCTTCTGAAAGGGAAAAAATAGTGAAGTAAGGAGAAAAGCAGAGATTTTCAAGATTTTCTGCTGATTCCACCTATAAGCTAGTATCTAAAACTGAACAAATAGTATTAAGTGCTCTTAATTCCTTGCCACTACATTTAAATGCTTCTGCACAGTAGCACTTCAATTTGTTTGGAAAGTATGATTTTCTTTCTGGATCTTTCGTTGATGAACACACCCATGTTCTTCCTGCCTTAGGTATCAGTGCACATTTTCTGCTTCTGAAGCTTCCTTGACATGAAGGACTCCTGCTTATTCCACTGATCTCTGTGAAATGGCATGACTCATTGAGGTCTGTCACGAACCCTCTGTTGTTCTCCATCACCTCACCTTGATATTTTTTCCTTTTTTCTTACAAATACCTGAAATTCATGTTTGTGAGAGCAGTTACCTCTTGTATTCACAGATGCTTCTCCAGCACCTAGAGCAAAGCTTGGCACAGAGAACAGGCTATATGGGATGATGTCACTAAACATACATTGGTTCTATATATGAGAGAAACCTTCCATTTTGATAATTTGAATGTCTAAACTTTTGAAGTGTATTAGAGTAAATGCTTTTATAAACATTTGATTTATTTGTTAATTTAATACAACATATTTAATATTTTATATAGAGGGAGAGAAAGATATTTTGGTTTATTTCTTACTCATATTTTCTAGAATAAATTTATTCAAGTTCTTCCCAACCTTTTAAAAACATTTTTCCTGTGTCATGTAAAAGTTTCATTAAAGTCATTTAGCTTATTTTTACAGGTCCATTGGAATCTTTTCAAGGTTAATATTAATGTAACTGAAAGTGAAAGTAGGGCAGGGCTGCTTTGAAATAGTATTAAGGCTAAAAAATAAGCTGCTTAGGTTCCTGACCAATGAAGTTTACTGTTTATGTCAGGTACCAAGATGTTGTCTCTGGGATAACGAATCTGTTTTTGTGAATTGTGTATAATTTAGGGTAAATAAGGGGAAAATTTTCTGTTCATAGTTTCAGAAATAGAGTTCTTTTATAAAATTTGCCTGTCAGTAAAACTCCCCAGTCACTGAATAAAGCAATTGGCAATTTTACAACCGGGAGATATCTCTAAGGGACTGGATTCCATGTCTGAAACTGAACAATCAGAAAACAAGAGATCTAGGCTCTCTGACATCTGGTGACATAACCTGTCTTCGGTCTTGGCTGAAACAGTATCTTCTCAGGCACAGGAGAGATGTTTGATTAATCTTTCAGATGACAGCAATTCATCAAAGGCTACCTCCGGTGAGTCCAGGTGGAACTACAGGACAGAGGTACAGGCAGTTCAGCTTGGAAGGGCCAATTGTGCTGTCCAGTCCTCTCGGGGGAACAGAGATACCACTGATCTTGAGGAAACCTGTTATGCACTGGCTATGAATTGTACAATGCAAAGAATCCTGTTCAGATGAATTAAGTTCATACATAAAGTGAATTTTCATCCTGTGTGTCACCTGCCATCTACCTATGTGCATGTATTAGGTTCTGCTTATTCAAGATTATCACAAATTTCTTTCCCTTTTCCAGTGTTTGAAAAGGACCATTTTTACTTATAAGGTTTTTAATTCATCAATAAGATGAAAGAGTAACTTTCCTGTTTACACTGCAAACCCCTTTCTTGAAGAACAGCTATTTCTGTAGTTAAATTTAGTTAGGTTGGTTGTTAATGTTTCAGTTCAGGATAGGTGCATCTATTGTATTTGTGACATCTTTCTAAATCAATAATAGCAGCTTGGGAACACTATATACCCTTGTATCGCTAGTATTTCTTTCTCATTATGGAACTTAGTGTTTTTTAGTTTTCTGTGTCGATCGAAAGTAGACCTAATTCTACACATTCCATAGTAAAGGAGGGACTTCAACATTAGATAAGAAACTATAGTGTCCACTGTCAAAGTAGAAAACTGAATACAAATAAACAGAAATAGTGTGAACAACAGACATCTCAGAAGTCTGAATGATCCTAAGAGATTACCGTTTTGATTAAATCAAGCTTGTCTGCTTCATTTTCAATACAAACAACAGAAATGAAGGATTCGATTTTCCAACCTGATACTGGTGGCATCACCTCACTGTTTTTTATGGGGTTCAGAAAATAGAGAGTTCTACCCCCAAGATGTGTCCTCTGCAGATAATCAATTCAGAAGGCCTGGCTTAATTTTCCACACTGGCAGATTCAGGTTGAAACACCCCCCTTTGAAAGTCAAACTCCTCTAACAGTTCACATGATGCAGATATCTAGGCTCAGGTGAAGTGGAAAATGCAATTTCGAGCAAACTTGGGCTTCCAAAAGCCTCAAGGGGGCACTTGAGAGGGTATGCACAATGCAGGTCTTTTTGAGTAGACAGGGAATCATACAGGCAGCCACTGGACAACTCAGTCCCTGATCGCCCCGGCCGGCCAACCGCCTGGACATAGCCCTCCCGTTCTGCGTCCACGCGGCGCCTTGTACCTATGCTTTCCTAATCTTGAAGTCTAAATCGTTCAAGGTAAAAACTGCTGAGTTACTTTGGACTTGTTAGCAAGCTAGACAAGGTGCTTTTTGGTTGAGTAGAAACTTCTGAATTGCTTATTGGACTTGTGAAAGTTTAGTTTCACTGTGAAACTGGTTAATATGTTAAGAACTGTAAAGCAAAATTCAACTTTCTTTAAGCTGAGTTCCCAGCCTCAGATTTCCGATAAGAGTCTAAGAACAGGTAAACTGTAAAAGAAGATATGAATCTACCACTTCTCCTGTCCTCCCCATGCGTGGTCCCTGGAAGAAAAAAAAAAAGTGTCCTATGTCTTAAAACGCTGTGGGTCTCAGTGACACAGAGCAAAAACAACGTAAAGCCAAAGGGTAATTACTTAGAAATATATACTCAAAAATATTTTCTTATTTAAGAAAATTAGTACAAACTGCTTGACTTTAAAATTGCTGTGGTCTTCGACCCTAGGTTTTAAGGAATGGTTAAAATTGCGTACTTGTTCTATGAAAGTAGTGTAGCTTCTCTCTGATTGCAAACCTCCTTGATGCCAAAGAGGATATTAAAAACTTGGCTAAATGGATGTGTCAAACTTTAACGAAAATCTAAGTGTAAGTCAAAGAGTCTCTTTTCCTGTCTATATTTTTTCGTGATTGCCCATTATTTTCAAATCATAGAAAAACAAATATGTAATGATTAAGAGTTTTATCTTCTGATACACTGGTATCAGAATTTTTATGAAAGTCATGTTACTGAAATGAAATTAGCATTTCCTATCAATTTGTATGAGCTCAACACGAATATGACAGTCAAATTCTAATGTTGGCTCTAGTTTTTTTTTTTTGTAATCTGCAATAAATTGATGTTTACATTACGAAATGCATGCCAGTAGTAATAGGCCTATGGTTAATACCTGTAAAATTTCAAGTCATAGACTACTTCTTAGATTTCTTTGCTTGTCTCCTGCATAGCTGTTCAGGAGCATCTCTGGGGATTGTCCAGCAGTAGTCAGCCAGCATTGTAGTAGACCATTTTCCCTGGTATCTTTGTTCCATTGATGTGATATTTGATGAAAATGTTTGCCATGTTCATCACTAACCATACCATGGTTTTCAGGGAAGAAATCCATATGGGAGTCAAGGAAGTGGATCTTTAGAGACATATTGCAGCCAAGTTTCTGATACTGCATCAGCATGTCTTCTACTAGTTCCTTGTAGTTTTCTGCCCTAACATTCCCAAGAAAGTTTGTAGACACTACGTGAAAAGCATTTCGTGCTTGTTTTGCATCACCCTGCACCAAGTTGTCATCATTGAAGAGCTCTCGAATCTGAGGGTCCACAAAAACTCCGGTCATCATTGAAGAGCTCTCGAATCTGAGGGCCCACAAAAACTCCCTCTTTAATCTTTGCTTCTCCTTCAATATAAAGTAATTGTGACATCCTCTTCTAGAAGATTCCATTGTTGGAGTCTTGATCCTAGCAATTATGCCTTGTTCTTGGATAAGTCTAAATCACGAGCCAGGTCATTTGTTTTTCCTGTGTTAGTCTGTGTGGGGTTGATGATGCCCCATAGTGAAAATCTGGATCACTGCTTGCTGATGAAACAGGAGAAGAACAGGTTTGCTCACCCTTGTCCTCATCAGATGAATCAAGAGAATATTCTGCTGGAGGTTCTGGAATAGGAAGTCCCTCACCATGTGGAACTGGTCTCAATGCAGACAGAATGTTTGGGTAGACTATTCTCAACTTCTTTTGCTTTGTTATTCTGCTGGAATGTGGAGGAACCAAGCAGAAGTAACAGTCTTTTAAGTGATTGCTTGGCTCTCTCCACAACATGGGGACTGTAAACGGCATTGATGGTCTTTTGGCATTTAACCACTGTGAAAGCTGTGTTGTACATGTAGCACAGCAGATATGTGGGGCCCAAGGCTTGTCTTGGTCACCAACCTTGCATCTGAAGTAAACAGGATAAGCCTTCTTCACTTCTTCACTTCACTTCTTCTGGTTGGCAAATGTCACTTCCCCACAAATACAGCGGAAATTGTCCACGCTATTAACGCACTTTCGAGGTATTACTGTTCTATATTGTGCTTAAATGGATAAAATAGCAGTTCTGTGGAAGAGTAGCTTAAACTGTCTCTCACAAAGTCTGAAATATTTTCAATGCTCAACCTTTCCGACAGGGTTTATCTAGTGCACTGCTGATGTCAGCTTACTTCAGAAGCTGCCTGGCAGTAGTATTGCATTGCATCAGGAAATGATGCAGTACACTCTGGATTATGTGTCCATGATGGTATTATGCAATGCAATGCAATATTACATCATTCTAGGCTGATTTAGGATGTTGTTGCAGTCCTACTGGGTAAATTTACACAGTGAAACATATAAAATGAATTATATGCAGTTATCTTCAAAATGAGAGCTAATAAAAAATTTTCAGGGTTATATTCATGTTCAGCACATCAAGATACCACAGATTAGGGCCTTTTTAAGTCAGTAACAATCTCATTGTTGACCAGCGTAATCAAAACCCCTCTATTTCACTTCTTTTCTGATTTGAGTGCCTTCATTTATTTTTCTTGTTTAATTGGTCTCCCTAGAATTGGCAATACTATTTGGAATAGAAGTGGCTAGAGTAAGCATTTGCCTTATTCCTGATCTTACAGGGAAAACTTTTAGTCTTTTACCTTTGAGTATGATGTTGGCTATGGGTTTTGCATATATAGCTTTCCACTCTCATTTTATTAAATATTTTTATCATGAAAGGGCATTGAATTTAATCAAATACACTGAGATCATATATGGTTTCTGCCCTATTTTCTGTTACATAGCATATTACATTGACTGATTTTCCAGTGTGAATAATCTTTTTTCAAGGTATAATTCCAGGCATCAGTCTCATTTTATGTCTGTTCTTTAAGTTGGGAAAGTTTTGACCATTTATCTTCAAATAGCTTCTCTGTCCTAGTGGCTATCTCCTTTCTTTTAGGATCTGAAGGAAATAAATGAATACTGGTAAGTTTTTTTTTGTTTCCCATAATCCTGTTAGGCTCACTCAATTATCTTCATTCTTTCTACTTTTTATTCCTTTGACTCAATAGTTCCAAAATTCTTCCTTCAAATTCCTGATTTTTTTCATCTGCTTAATCTATCACTAAAGAATGGAGTTATCGGACTTGAGACTTCATTATTGTCTTCTACAAGGCTCACTGTCTCCAAAACATGTTTAGAACATAGGAAGTCTGTGAGCCTGCAGTTCTCACCAGTGTTACAGGGAGAATGATAATTCCTGCCTAATTCTTTACTGTACAGGCTATTTATAGATAGGCACTAAATAATTTTTAAAAATCCAGTATTAATGTATTATTTCAACAATGAGTATGTTAGGCAATGTGTAAAACAGTGTGGTTACATTAGTGAGCTGCTAATTGCCAAGAAATACAAGATAATCCAAATCCATTTTGTCAGAAAATACCATCAACTTGATTAAGAGGCTTTCTGTAAAAAAAAAAAAACAAAAAACCCTCTATTCTTTTTCTATTGTAGATTGCAAGCTGAATGGGGAGTCTGTTTCTGTTGTGCTAAATGTGGGAGGAACTACAGACTTTATTTCTTAGATTGAACATTTTAAAAGATTTGGGAAAGTAGATGGTGAGGTGTAAGAACAGAGACGAAACACAGTGAACTATGGTCGTGGACTTGGTAGTCCACGTGACTTGGTAGTGGGTGCAGTATGGTGGTGATAACTGATGGGGGGGATCCTATTGTACCACGATTTAAAAAAATTAATTTAAAAAAGGTTTTGGAAGGAATAATGGAGTTTACAAAAGGTTTTTTTTTTAATGCAAATGTACTGACAATGAGGTTAAATTAAATTAATCTGGGTCCTGTGAGCTAATTGCCCCTACCTGAACCCCAGACACCAGCAGCATTTTCCCTGAGCAAGCAGCCCCAGTAGCATCATCAACACCCTAGAATCTGCATAATTTCTTATGTCACAGTTTAACAAAAAGTTTAGGTGCTCATCACTGCTAACGCAGCTCTTGCTAAGTGAGTATAAAGAAGCCACAAGGCAAAGGGAACTCGAATAGAAAAGCTAGATTCCAGCTGCTCACTTCTGCTGACAGCCCCTTAATTCTGCCCCTTAATTCTCCTCCCTTGGAAAGCACTTTCAATAAAAGTGCTTTACTTCTAACCTCCAGTTTCTGGATTCTTCCACATTCCACCCAAGCTAATCTAGACACCCGCCCCCCACCGCGTCCCCCCCACCAATTTAGACACCCAACCCAGAGCTATGAACTCCAAACAAGTAGTATGAAACATTGTATTAGATGGAGCTACTCATTAAATAATTTGCAAATTTTGTGTTCATGAGAGTAATCTGGAGTGGCAGTAAAAAGAAATACCCAAAACTATGTCTTCTCAGCAAGCATCAGATAATTCTGAAACAGCTCCTGTATGGACCATGCATTATAAACAGCGAGTGACAGACAAACATGACTAGACCTTACAGTTATTTTTCACAGTTGACTAGTGAGTGAGAGATTGAATTATTCCATATAACAGTCTTGTAGTATATTTGTAATATTAAATGCTATAATACAAAAATAATCCATAGTCAATCATTTAAGGATTTGAATTATAAACGAAGAAGCAGTTATTTTCTGTTTCTCTAATACCTGATGGGGTAGTGTTGGAGGTGGAGCGAGGTGGGTGGAAAGGGCTTATAAAAGGAAATGTCTGAGGTGGGGGGGAGGGGAGGAAGCAGCAGGAACCCAACACAGCACCTCTGGTGAGGGGGTGGGACTAAGAAGGGGTTGAGCACTATTTCCACAGACAGGAATCTGAGGGGATACACTCCTTCTCCCAAGCAGGGCTCTTTGAGCCAGCCTGGATGGGACTCCTGAGGAAAGGAGGGCAGCTGAGGACAAGGGGAGGCACTTTCACCTCACAGCTGCTTCAAGTCCAATGGAGAGGCTGAGCTACTGCAGCAACCCCCAGCCCCATGCCCCCATGCCCTCTTCACCCTTCCACCCAGGCTTCACCCTACTCCCACACTCCATTCCCATTCCTCACTAAATCTTGGAACTCTGGTGCTGCCTCTCGCTGATTCGGAGTGGAGCTTGCACCTGGCAATTTCTTTTGTTGTTAAAATAAATATACAAGACCAAGTGTAGGGGTTACTCACCAGGATTGGGTGCTGCAGCCAGGGAACAAGTTCTTAGCTATCGTGGCTCCACTTGTCCTCTCAGGCAGTAGTTCTCTTTTTAAGTTGGAAATCAAGCCAGATGTTATAGACACTTCTGTCCTGATATGGGTCTGCTTTCGGAGAAATGAAATCGAAAGTAAGGAGGTGCACTTTTCTATGAAGTTTCTGTTTATTTTCAATTTCATTTCTTTTTTTTTTTTAAGATTTTATTTATGCATACAAGCTGGAGTACAGGCCAGAGGAATGGGGCGGCAAGAGAGTTCACCAGAGACAGAGTGGGGAGCAGAACAGGCAGATTGATGGAAATACACTGCTGAGGGGAGCAGCGGGTGAGGCAGGAGAGGTCTGCTGTGCCATGTGGGAATCTCCCTGGCAGGGAGTCCAACTCGTGTTGCTGCTGCCAACAGCTCCACAGTGCAGGGCTTACCCACTGCTCCAACAGGGAGGCCCTTTCATTTCTTTTTTACATAGGCAGGGAATATGATAAGGAGGGAGAAATTCTGAGGTTCCACCACATTGTGTTTAGAATTCACTGGTTTTTCGTCTTTCCTCATGACTTAGGTTTCTTGACGCCAGGAGAAATACAGAGAAGCAGGCCTGAATGCAATGGTGAGTCCTGGGGCTAGTGAGGGTGCAGTCGGGAGCTTCAGGGACAGTACAAGCAGGGAATTCAAATGAGTTAAAGAGGCTTCTGAGATAAGACAATAATTCTAAGAGGTGCTCACCAAAACATACTCCAGAGAGGAGGTCAGAAAGACCAGAAGGCCTGAATAAACAAGGACAGTAAAACTTGCTAGAAGACGACCTTGGACAGGGTCATTAAAGGTGAAAGTCTAAGCTAAGATCTGGGAAATGAGCACAGCTGCCCAGAGGAGAATAGGCACTGGGAGAACAGGCATCATTTAGTAGGGTGATGAGATTTTAGAATAGAGAAAAAAAGGTTTAAACATCCCCTAGACAATGGGCCCGCAGCTGCAACTTTTGCCCCCTCCTTGGTATCGCTGGCTTGGAGTCTGCCTTTGTACTTTTTCCTCTAAGTAAACTTTTCCTTTACTTTCTAAATAAAAGATTTCCTTCTCTCTGCTTATTATTCTGAGCATTTGTCTTGAAATTCCCTTTTGTGGCTTCGTGGGACAAGAACCCATGGTGGTTTAAGGGTCATGGGGTGAAATGCAGCTGTAGCAGCTGTAATCAGGGTAACAGCGCACACTGGCTTCTGTGGGGGTTTGAGAAAGTTCAACAGTCTGTCTCTCTGGTGTGCTTTTCTGAGTGAATGGGTTTAGCTACCACAGATTTTCTTTTAAAAATGTTTATTGTTCATTTTATTTTTTCTAAAAAGAATTCCCCTTTCAACTGTGATTTTTTCAGTAGCAATATATATACCAGTGTGTGTATCTAATCTTTTATTTTATAACCCAGACACATGCAGTATTGTGCTGTTGGATACTCCATATTCTCATCAATACTACTCATTTAATCTTTTAGTAATAGTCATTCTAGTGGGAATGAGGTAACAGACATCACATTGTGTCTTTGATTTGCATTTCCCCAAAGTTAATAATGCTGATAAGCTTTTCATAGTCCTACTGCCTTTTGCATGTCTGTTTTGTAAAAATGTCTATTTATAGCCTCTCCCCATTTTTTTACTCAGATGTATTTTTTTTAAGATTTATTTTATTTTTGCATACAAGCTGGGGTGCAGGCCAGAGGTGTGGGGCAGTGAGAGGGTTCACCAGAGACAGAGTGGGCAGCAGAACAGCAGATGGACCGAAACACATTGCTGAGGAGAGCAGCGGGGCGAGGCAGGAGAGCTCTGCTGTGCCATGTGGGAATATCCCCAGCCCAGCATCGAACTAGTGCTGCAGCTGTAGACAGATCCACAGCTCTGCGTTTAACTTGTTGCGCCACCAGGGAGGCCCTCAGATGTATTTTTTTAATTGAATTCTAAGAGTTTTTAAAATATATTTTGGATATTCACAATTGTCATCTGCCTGATTTGCAAATATTTATTCAGTTCTGCAAATTCCCTTTCATTTTGTGGATGGTTTCCTTTGCTATATAGTAAGCATTTAGTTTGTAGTCCCCATGTAATTTTTGCTTTTGACATCCTTGCCATTGGTGTTAAATCCAAAAAAATTGTCAAGATCTAAGACTGATCACTCACCTGCTATATTTTCTTCTAAAAGTTTTATAAATTGGAGTCCTAAGTTCAAGTCTTTAAGCCATTTTGAAATGATTTTTTATGCATGGTGTAGTTGTAATCCATTTTCATTCTTTGCATTGGCTGTTTTGCATGGGACTCTTTGTTGTAGAGACTATCCTTTCCCCATTGAATATTCTTGTCCCCTTTGTAGTAAATTAATTGACTATACATTCATGGGCTTATTTCGGTGCTCTTTATTCAAACAGAATAAACAGAAATACACATAGAAACAGAATACACATAGAATTGACCTATTTGTATGGTTTTATGTCAGCACCACATTTTCCTTGTTACTGTGTTTCACACACCCTGTGCTTCCCCCTTCTAAGACTTTCACATCCTAACTTCTCTACAGCATTTGCGTTAGTTCTGAATCCATATTACTCCTACATCAAAAACATTCTTCCTACAATGCTCAGCAGTGGCTCTGTTTTTCTGACAGTACTCATACTGATACTCCAAAATTACATAAGAATAAAATTCTAATAGATGATAATTTAACTTTTAAAAATATTCACTGCCCTGTGCCTCTATACTTTTCACACATTATGAACATTGACTTTTCACATTATGAACATTGGACAAAAACAAATAAAAACTTCACTAAAAAACTTCACTAGACTATAGAGTCTCTGAAGACATACTTATAGCAACACTTATGAAAACTATTTTTAGTTTACACAGAAGCAAAAGATTTTGTAAGATTTTGTATATACCTAATCTTGAACAGATACTTTACACAAGTTGTAAAGTATAACAAGAAAAATTAAGCAAAATATTAATAAGAACAATCTAAATGATAGTACACGATTATAAATTTTGTGTCCTCTAGACTTTCCAAGAGGAGCGTATATTTAAGTAACACAATTAGGAAATATATTTTGATTTTTCAGAGTTAATTAAAAGTTCCCAATTTTTAAATGATCATGATGAGCTTGACATATGGTAAGTCTTTTATGTACATTATCCAAATAAACCTGATAAATCTTTCTGTGTGGGTATTGTTGTGCTTATTGAGAAGATGGTAGAATAAATCATAGAGAATTGATAAGCTGATTCATGGTAGTTGGTTGGCATAATTTGTATACCAGTAGTTCCTTTTCATGGTGGCTCATGTTTCCCCTCCACTTTCTTATAATGACAGAGCTAGAAGTAAGGGATTAGTTGCCCATCTTACTCCTCGTTATAACTTAAGATCTTCTATACCGTTTCTCCTTTCACTCAGATACACTTCCATGAAAACACAAACCAACAAAGAACAACAAAACACATAATGTATTTTTGAAGCACATGTCATCACTCTCTACTGCTCCTTATTTCAGGGGTCCTGGGTCTCCCAACCCACTGTGCACTGAAGCTTAGCACTTGGTTCTTCTCCCCTGTACTATAACCGTGCTTGCTGGTCTTGGGAGCTTCAGAATTCAGCAGATATTAGATAATACTCTGAGCTCTCAGACCCTGACTTTCTTATCTGCAAGGTCTCATCAATCATTTCATCTCAACCTGGAAGTTTTCCTCTTGGTAACTAAACATCTTCTATCATCTCACTTTAAAGCATCCCACACAATCACTCATTTTCATCAAGACCTCCTCCCTGCCACCACACAGGGTCAGTGCTCTATTTTCATCTTCAGCATTTGACAAAAATATTCCCCCCTTCAACATGAGCTGTTAATTTTCTGGTTGCTTCTTTGTCATTCACTCCTTGTTTTTTTCTATCCTGCTGGCAATTTTATTTGGTTTCCATATTCTAAATCTTTTGCGCTTATAATGTACTAATGTCATAGCCCCTCAGTTCTTGAGAATTTTTTCTTATTTCAATTCCTTAGTGGAATAAATGTATGTAGATAATGTCCTATTTTGTATTTTCAGTTCTGCTCTCTTAGTCAGCCAATGAAAGTCCTGTCAATGTCCTCCATCTCCTTCATTTAGCCAGTAGCAGAAAGTAAATGAGTGAAGTCAGGAGGGACCAGGAAAGGAACCACTTACCTATCTCTTACAATAATTGTTTCCTTCCCCACCATTCTCATGTGGTTAAATGATGCACTTGTAATATATTATAAGGTTCATTTGTTCCTGTTTGGCATATTGTTCATGAAGTGTGCCTTTGCTTCCCAGAGAAGGAATCCCCACGCTGCAGAATGGTGGTTTTTCTCACTTTTTGATATATTCAGTGCACATACACATAGTTGGCAGAATCCAACCTGAGGCTAAGAGGCCAAAGAAAACCTCCTCACACTATGTCATCGTTCTTCTTGCTTTTGCATGCTATTTCCTATATTCTTGGAGAGAAATTACCTGTTTTTTCTTTACATTTCTACTAGTTCATACAATACTTCCTGAATGTCAAAATATTATTCAGTAGAGTTAAAACTACACCTTGCCCAACTGAACAATGCCAGGAGACACAAAATAGACTAGAAAGGGTAATAGGGTGGCCATGGGTCCACATGACGATAGTGGGAGATGGAGAATTCTAAAAATGCAGAAATGGAAACAGAACCAAGCAGGACATCTCCTGTGGGGAATGCCCATGGAAACTTGATAGCCCAGCAGAGAACAGCCCCCACAGATTGACTCCCCCAGTCATGAAAAAGCCCAGATAAGATGTATCTCTACCTTCCAGGTTTAACAAACCCACTTTTACGGTTATCCATTCTGTTTCTGGTGAATTCATCTACCACTGAGCCTGGCCTCACCCTGATAAATACCACCACACCCTTGTGTTGCCTTGCAGGGCGGCAACATTGGAAGCTGCACGGGGCAGAGAAATAAATGACTCAAGAGTCCAAGTAGTGAGAGATAGAGAAAAGGTCACCTATGGGGAACACCCCTCTGGAGAGGCAGCCTCAAGACCCAGATCTCTTGGGGGTGGGGGGACGCAGGGAAATAGGGGAAGCTGCCCTGGGGGCTCCAAAGCTGTTACTGCTCCAAGCGTTCTACCTCTAATTCTATTTACACTTAACCTCATATTGAAATGGTCAGGCTGGTTATGCTAATCTGGCCACGATGTCTCCTGCTGTTTTCAGCAGATAGCCTCAGGCCCAGGCTTTTGCCTAGGAAGAGGGTGCCTCCCTGATTCCTCATCCTAGCTTTAGCCAGGACTTGGGGCCAAACTACATTCCAGGGACAAAGGGTGGGGGCTGGGGATCCCACACCCTTGGTAACACTAAATCATTTCTTATAAAAATAAATTCTATGAGGATTACAAAATAACCAACTAAAAGGAGAGAGAGGAGCACTCATGAGACAGATTATAGGCAAACCTGAGGAAAGGGAGAAAGGAATGTAGAAATGTCCAACACAAAATCCATGGGAGACAATGGTTGTGAGAGTGGCTTTCTGCTCTCTTCCTACAAAGTCCCTGTATAGATCTTTGATTCATTTATTAATTTTCAGGTATGGGCAGACCTTTTGCTTGGAGCTTTTTCTTGAACTTTATGCACTTTATTTCAACAGATGACAATTTGTAATTAACTTTAAAGTGATAGATGCCTTTCACTCTGCTTTTATTATCCTTCACCTCACTCTTGATCCCTTCCCTTCTCTAAACCATAGTCATTTCTTGTGAGCATCTTGTAATCACTGTATTTTATTTGTATGCCCATCACAGGTGTTGGGCAGACTTGCAGTGAAGCAGAATCCATCAATGCCCTTCCACCCCTTTATCAGAACATCCAGATATACAGATTCGGAGATCTTCTACTAAGGGTCTGAAGGGTCTGGATCAGTACAGGTTTCCACTGCGGTGACTTTGGATGAGGAAATTATGAGGCAACTGATTACTCACTTGCAACCCTCTAGAAGCAGAGCTGTGCTGTGGATTCCACCACGGCCAGCATTTGGCTCTCATGCTCAATGAAAAATTGATGTTCACATCAAAAGCATAGTGATATTTCACAGAAGGCATTCTGGTAGAATGAGCAATTTCCCCAATAAAGTCTCTTTCTTACTGTTTTCAGATGTTAAAATTGTGCTGATGCTGTTTCAATGCTGGGTAATTTCTTGGGGGAGGAGCTTGAGCATGTGGAGTACCCAGGTCTTTAGACAGACCAGGGAATTGGGATTGCATCTGCTTTCTGTCCCCAGGTCCCTTCTCCACTATTGTTCCTATCACCATGACCTTTATTTTGGGAACCCTAGAGAGCAGTTAATATAGTAAGGAAATGGTGATTTGAACACCTGTCGGATAGTTTTGAACAGCTATTTATGTGCTGGGCATACCCTATTATCTCCATGAGGTGGTAGGGAAGACAGCTGTGAAGAGTTCTGTTTCACAACAGAACTAAGGTGGAAATGTTTTTCTTGGTTTGCAGTGGAAGCAAAAATTTCCTATGAGACCAAGATTATCTTTGTAATTAATTTATTTAGCATAGATTCCTTTGGGGATATTTGAGTTATAATAATTACAGAAGCCAACAATATACAGGATAATGTCTCTTCACAAGTCAATAGAGAAATAGCATACTCCATGCCAACAATAGATCAGTACACTATTGTTCCAGGTGGGATGAAAGAAATTAAATCCAAGTGTAGTTGAGGTGTAGCTTTCTATGAGTTGGAACTCACCAGTGGGCTTAGCTCACAGGAACTGATATCTAGCTGACTATGCAAAAAAATGCACACTCTCTTTGGTGTGGGAAGGGGACTGGGGCTGGGTCAGTCCTGCCAACCTAGGCCTGTGTTCCAGCCCCATGAGTGCACTTCTTAAAGTAATGTACTTTTAGTTCTAATTGTTTCTCATTCCCCTGAGGCAGCATGACCACACACGTAACAAGTTGGAAGGGCTGGTTCTCATAGTACATTGGCTATTACACTCCAGGTTGGGGGAAAAAAATGCATTTTAATCTACTTCTATGGAATGAAGCAGACACATCTATAAACAAATGTACAACTTTCAGAGCTTTAAGCAACCCATAATTCCTATCAGGTATAATCTGACACTTCAAAACTAGATGGGTCTATTTCAGGTCTTGATGATTTTAGCAAACATTTAAGACTCTAGGGCTCATGTACTTTCCATTGGGGCCACAATGACACCCTAGTTATCATCAACAACAGCAGTTCTTAGTCCTCCTGGGATGTGTTATTGGTACACTCCAAAGTTTAATGCTACAGAAGTGCTGTGTCTTATACCCTTATGTTTATTTATAATCTAAATTGTTTTAATATTTCAAGGAATCAGATGCCTTTTCCCTCCGGTATCAAGGCTTAAATTAATATATTTGTTTCTTCTCCTCATGGATCTACGGTTTGGCTATCAGTAACTGCCCAGGCCCCACAGACTTACCTTCCGCTTATGCCTCATCATCCTTTCCTGCTGTCCCAGAACATCATCTCTTTCTCTTTCCAATTTCACTTTCAGTTGGATAAAATTTTCATGAAGCTTCTCTCTTCACCCTCAATTTTTTGCTGTTCTCTCCTCTTTCTGCCTTAACAACTCCTGATCCTCCTCAGCTGTGCTTCTTGGCCTGCTGAATATAAAAATTCTGCTGTATTTATTCCTTTACTGAAAAAAAAATAACTTGAAGAAATAAAAATCAAGAAAACCATCCCATTACAATCAAAGTTATATTAATACCTAGAAATTTAAACATTACTAATTTGTTATAAAGTGAGGGAGAGGTATTTTTCCCCAAGACATCTTGAGATGTATAAATACTTTATTCCCCCAGATGATACCTGATGAGTGGTCTCGAGTGAGTGCAGATTTCTTTTACTCTGGTCCCATTGCCCATCCCCTTGCCCTTGATCCCTCCCTCCCTCTAAACCGTGATCCTTTCTTCTCACCATCTTGTGTTCACTGTTTCTTAGCTGAAAGTTCGTCATTGTGTTTGGAATAACTTGATGGAGGAGCAGACCCCATTCCTTTACCAGGTGTGCAGTATTCAGAGCACCTTCTGGGGATACCCAAGAGTATGGGGAGAGGATGAGCTGCAGGACTTTCATTCCAGTGGCTTTGGTTGGACAAATGTGCAGAAAATAAGCACTAACTCACGATACTCAGGAAAGAGCTGTGCCCGTAGATTACATCACTTGTGAGCCTGTGGACCTCAACACAACTCAGGCCCCATGCAGACATACATTGAACCTATGTTCCAGCACCATTTTCTCCTCTCTTAGTTTCTCATCTATTTCTCTCTCCATCTTCTCTTTCAGTTGGACCTTGTTCTCCTCAGAACTTCTCACTTGAGCCTCTATTATTTGTCACTACTCCTGCAGTTTTCTGCTTTAGGAGCTCCTGTTCCTGCTCCGCTGCCTCCCTGTTTGCCCGCTCAGCTGTTCCACAACAGCTTTGCTGGAAGAAAATAACAGTAATGCAGAGCTGTACCCTTCTGAGCTCAGTCTAATATCTTGAAAAGTCAGGGAGGAATCTCTGAATCCACTGAGTAGTCACACCAGGAAAACATTTCAGAATGTGATGGGAAGGCATCATTTCATTGTAAGAGCAACTATACCCATCTGGTATTGTTAAAGTACGTTACGGGTCCAATACGACTGAGGCATAATTCGATGCAATCAGCAAAGCGGTGGTTTATTGCTAGCTCGAGCTAGGGTCCCAAATAGCCTGAAGCACCGACGCAGCGGTCTAGTCGGCTAAATGGAGACGCCCAGCACAGAGTTGGTGCAGCTTATAAAGGCAGTTACAGATACAAAGGAATTCA